>JAULAV010007351.1:0-55706 GCA_030789695.1 Scilla litardierei
AATATTTTTATTTGCCTATCCCCCCCGTCTAAGCTAGGATCCAGATCCAACAAAAATCCCGCTGGCGCATGGCCCGAGTCGACGATGGACCGATGGGTGGGTGCAGACGGTGGGGAAATGCAGGGCTGTAGCCCGTGCGGTGGGGAAAAATCCCGTCCGGGCCTGGCTTGAAATGACGATGGACCACCTTATGGCCGAATGTCGCATGGCCCGAATCGTCGGCGGACAGCTGCATGATCGACCGCTGCATGGTCCTAGTCTACAATGGACCACCGGGTGCAAGCTGAAGGTGGGTAAATGCAAGACTACGTCCCAAGCGATGGGGCAAAATCCCACCATTGTATGGCCCGAGTCGACGATGGACCGCCAGGAGCATGCCAACTATGGGGAAATGAGGGGCTGCAGCACACTTGGTGAGGAAAAATCCCACTGTCGCATGGCCCGAATTGACCATAGACCCTCGCGTGGCCCGAATCGATGACGGACCGCCTGGTACGTGCCGACGATCCACCAGCCATGTGCCAACAATCCACCGGGCACGTACCGATGGTGTAGAAATGGTGGGCTGCTGCCCGTGAGGTAGGGCAAAATCACACCGTCGAATGGCCTAAATCGATGATGGACCGCCAGGCACGTGTCGACGGTGGGAAACTACGAGGATGCGGCCCATGCGTGGTCCATCGTCGATTCAGGCCATACATCGGTGGGATTTTGCCCCACCGCACGATCCGTAGACTCGCATTTCCCCACCGTCGGTATGAACCAGTCTGTCTGTCATCAATTCGGGCATTTCGGCGGTCCATCGTCGATTCGGGCCATGCGGCGATGGGATTTTGCCCCACCGCATGGGTGGCACCCCCGCATTCCCCACCAGCGGAACGCTCCCAGCAGTTTGTCGTCGATTTGGGCCATGTGGCAGTCCATCGTCGATTTGGGCCAAGCGGCAATGGGATTTTACGCCATCGCACGGGCCGCAGCCCTGTATTTCCCCACCGTCGGCATGCACCCGGCCATTCATCATCGATTCTATCCATTCGGTGGTGGGATTTTGCCCCACCGCACGGGACGCAGCCTCGGATTTCCCCACCGTCGGCACGCCCCTGGCCATCCGTCGTCGATTCGGGCCATGCGGTGGTCCATCGTCGATTTGGGCCATGCGACGGTCCATCGTCAATTCGGACTTTGTGGTGGTCCTTTGTATATTCGGGACATTCGACGGTGTGATTTCACCCCACCGCATGGGTCGTAGTGCCACATTTTCCCACCGTCACCATGTCCCTGGTGGTCCATCGTCGATTTGGGCCATGCAACAATTCATCGTTGATTCAGGCCACGTGGCAGTCCTTCATCAATTCGACAACGATGGGAATTTGCCCCACCGCACTGGCCATAGCCCAGCATTTCCCCATCGTTGGTACGTGTCCGACGGTCCATCATTGATTCAGGCCATGACCGACAGTCCGTCGTCGATTTAGGCCATGGTGTAGTTGGATTTTGCCCCACCGCACGGGTCGTATCCCTACATATCCCCACCGTTGGCTTGCGTCCGATGGTCCGTCATCGATTCAGGCCATGCGATGGTCCATTGTCGATTCCGACCATGTGGTGGTGGGATTTTGCACAACCACAGGGGCAACAGCCCCGCATTTCCCCACTGTTGGCACGTGACTGGCTGTTCATCATCAATTCGTGCCATTCGGTGGTGTGGTTTTGCCCCCACCAAATGGGCAGCAGCCCCGCATTTCCCCACCGTCGACAGTGCCCGGTGGTTCGTCATCGATTCAGGCCATGCTTCGCTCCATCGTCGATTAAGGCCAAGCGACAGTGGGATTTTGCCCTATTGCATGGGCTGCAGCCCAGCATTTCTCAACTGTTGGCATGCGCCCGGTGGTCCATCGTCGACTTGGGCAATGACCGACAGTCTGTCATCGACTCGGGCCATGTGGCGGTGGGGCAAAATCCCGCCAACACATGGCCCGATTCGACGAAGGATCATCGGGCACGAGCCATTGGTGGAGAAATGCAGGGCTGCGTCCTGTGCGATGGGACAAAATCCTGCACACACATGGCCCGAGTCGACAACGGACCGCCGAGCGCATGCCAACGGTGGGGATATGCGGGGCTGTAGCCTGTGTGGTGGGGCAAAATCCCTTCGATGCATGGCCCAAGTAGACGATGGACCGTCGGGCGCGTGCAGACGATGGGGAAATGCGGGGCAATGGCCCATGCGGTGGGGCAAACCCCATCAGGGCCTGGCCCGAAATGACGACGGACCGCCTCAAGGCCGATCGCAGCATGGCCCGAATCGTCGACGGACTGTCGCATGGCTGACCGCTGCATGGCCTGAGTCTACGATGGACCCCTGGGTGCATGCTGATGGTGGGAAGATGCAGGACTACGCCCATGCGGTGGGGTAAAATCCCACCGCCACATGGCTCGAGTCGACGATGGACCACCAGGCGCATGCTAACTGTTGAGAAATGCTGGGCTACGGCCCGTGCGGTGAGGAAAAATCCCACCGTCGCATGGCCCGAATCGACGATGGACCCTCGCATGTCCCGAATCGATGACGAAGCGCCAAGCGCAAGCCGACGGTGTGGAAATGGGGGCTGCGGCCCGTGCGGTGGGGAAAAATGACACTGTCGAATAGCCTGAATCAACGACAGACTGTCTGGCACGTGCCGACGATGGGGAACTACGGGCTGCGGCCCATGCGGCGGTCCATCGTCGATTCGGGCCATACGACAGTGGAATTTTGCCTCACCGCACGATTCGTCGACCCGCATTTCCCCCACCATGGGGACATTTATGACATGCGACTGTGGGATTTTGCCCAATTGCACAGGCCACACCCCTGCATTCCCCACCGATGGCACGCGCCTGACGGTCTATCATTGATTCGGGCCATGCGACGGTCCGTCTTCGATTCTGGCCATGCAGCGGTGGGATTTTGCCCCACTGCACTGGTCGCAACCATGTATTTCCCCCCTGTCGACATGCGCCTGGTGGTCCGTCATCGATTTGGGCCATTCGGCAGTGGGATTGTGCCCTACTACACGAGACGCAGCCCCGCATTTCCCCACCATCGACACGCACCCGGCCATCTGTCGTCGATTTGGGCCATGTAGTGGTCCATCGTCGATTTGGGCCATGCGGTGGTCCAACATCAATTCAGGCCATGCGGCGGTGGGATTTTGCCCCATCGCACAGGCCGTAGCCCCACATTTCCCAACCGTCGACACGCGCTCGGTCGTCTGTCGTTGATTTGGGCCATTCGATGGAGTGATTTCTCCCCACTACATGGGCCACAGTGCCACATTTCTTCACCGTCAGTACGCACCCGGGGGTCAGTCTTCGATTCGGGCCATGCTGCAGTCCGTCGTTGATTTGGGCCACACAGCAGTCCGTCGTCGATTTGCCAACAGTGGGAATTTTCCACATCGTATTGGCTGTATCCCAGCATTTTCCCATCGTCGGCACGTGCCTGGCGGTCCATCGATTTGGGCCATGACTGATGGTCCGTCGTCGATTCAGGCCATGCGACAGTTGGATTTTGCCCCACCGCACAGGCTGTAGCCCCATATTTCTCCACCGTCGGCACATGCCCGGCAGTCTGTCGTCGATTCGGGCCATGACATGTGTCTGTCGTCGATTCGGGCCATTTGGCGGTGTGATTTTGCCACACTGCACTGGTAGTAGCCCATCATTTCCCCACCGTCGTTATGTACCGACAGTCCATCGTCGATTCGGGCCATGACCGATGGTCCGTCATTGATTCGGGCCATGCGACGGTGGGATGGTGGGATTTTTCCCCCACCGCACTAGCCGCAGCCCCACATTTCCCCATTGTCGATATGCAACCGGTGGTCCGTCGTTGATTCGGGCCATGACTGGCGGTCCGTCATCGATTCGGGCCATGCGGCGGTTGGATTTTGTCCCACCCGCATAGGCCGTAGCCCCTAATTTCCCCACCGTCGGAACGTGCTCGGAGGTCCGTCGTCCATTCGGGCCATGACCGGCTGACCGTCGTCGATCCGGATTATGACCGACTGTCCGTCATTGATTTGGGGCTTGCTGCCGTTGGATTTTGCACCACCGCAGGGACCATAGTCCCGCATTTCCCCACCATCAACACGTGCTCGACGGTCCGTCAATGATTTGGGCCTTGAGACGGTGGGATTTTGCCCCACCGCGCGGGCCGTGGCCTCGCATTTCCCTACTGTCGGCACGCGCATGGCGGTTCGTTATCAATTCGGGCCATGCTTTGATCCATCGTCGATTAAAGCCATGCGGCCGTGGGATTTTTCCCCATCGCACGGGCCGTAGCCTAACATTTCTCCACTGTCGGCACTCGCCCGATAGTCCATCATCGACTTGGGCCATGATCGATGGTCTATCGTCGATTCAAGTCTAATAAAAGAAGCCCCAAGCATGGCTACAACTGCGGAAAAGGGAAACTAATGGTGCGACGCACCCAACCTAGACAAGAAGTAAAATGGTGCTACACACCCAAACTAGAAAGCAGTAAACCTCCATAAGATAGCAACGGTGAGGGACCTCTAGGTCTGGTCCTCGTCTGGAACGTACTCCGGGTCAACGTCCTTAGGCTCCATGTCCTCAAGTAAGGCCGGCTCATCTGTGCACTCTGTCTCAGTACCTGACGTACAACACCCAAGAGAAAAGGAGCTGTACGTCAGGTAAAGTCCATAAGGGAAAGGTGAGAAGACTCTACTGTAAGTGTAAAGGTTTAAAGACGACATTTTAATGTTGTTTACATGAGAGAGGCAACAGCATGGTAGTTATACATATATGCAAGAAAAATAAAGACTGTGCAGACAGTAAACGTGGCAGGCAATAGCCGTAGCGTGTGCTGCCGGCTAGACGACATGACAAGACTAGACAAGACTGTGTGACACCAAGCGACTAGACAAGACTGTGTGACACCAAGAGGGTTCATGCCTGCAGCTTAGAAAGTAGCGAAACTCTTTAACCTGGTGGCTACTCAACCTAACCCAACCCAAGTTCAAGTGCTCAAGACAAGACTGTACGAGGACCACTCACTCTTCTAGGTGAGTGCCTCTAATCCCCATAGGTTCAAGGGGCCACTCACTCTGCTAGGTGAGTGTCGAGCTTCCCGTAGGTTGTTCTGTACCAAGGATCACCCACTCTGCTAGGTGGGCGTCGCTTTTTTCGCAGGTTGCCAAGGGTCACTCACTCCGCTCGATGAGTGCCAGGCTTCCTGCAGGTTTTTTTGGCAGGTAAAAAGGATCTATATTAGCAAAATATAATGTACAAAAACAAACGCTAATAGTTTAAGAAGTTAGTAGGGAGAGAGGGGAGAGGGCACAAGCGCCGTCACCCTCTACTTCCTGCCATCCTCAAAAACTATAGGTGCTACCAAGTTACAAAAATAGACAAAAAAATACATGCAAGTAGCCCATCAATTATCCAGCATCAATAAAACCCCAATTGGAGAAAGGAGTAATATCCAATGCCCGTTCCATGTCCATATCACGAAGAGAGATAATGACATCCACAGCTATAACATTGAATAACTCAGTCTTTCCCACCTTTATTCTTTCAAAAATTCTCTTGTTGCGCTCTCTCCATATGTGCCATACCATGGAGGCAAGTACTGCCTTCGCTAAAATCCCCACAGGGTCCTGTCTGCTATAACGAGAGAGAATTAGTTCACATGTAGCGGGGAGGGTAGTCGGAACATTCCCAGTGAAACCAAGCTTGAGAAGACTCCTAGATAAGGTGTAACGTGAATAATCACATTCGAAGAATAGGTGACTAATACTCTCTGGAACAAGGTCGGAACAAAGGACGCATCCCTTATCCGTAGTAATGCCCCTCCTAAGGAGACAGTCTCGAGTCGGCAATTTACCATGAAGAGCACGAAGCAGACATATAGCGAATTTCGGAACATGACGAGGATACCAAACAAGTTTGTAGAGAGCAAAAACCGGCCTGGTAGTACGGCAACCCCTCCCAAGCCGAACAATAGCTGAAATTTGCGGCGGCCTGCCATTTCCAGGTATCGGGGACCATAGAAAGGGAGATAGGATTGAGGATAGGGAGCAAAGATCGTATGCTAGGATCATTAAGCCATCCACTAGCCAACACTATTTATGCATAAAATGACATGGCAGGACAAGGCAAGAGTGAAGTAAATCCATTTCGTTCTTAAGGGGTCCACACACACACACACAGATAATGATTTACTTGTCAAGTGTTGTAGTTTGTGCCTAGACTTCGTCGCAAGTCTAGGCTATCGTGAGGGGGTCCCAGATGCTATCATTTAACGTCCGGTTCTATTGTTCATACTTTAAAATTTAAAGAGAGAGGTGGTCTAAACGTGGCCGTAACTAATGCAAGTGGGTACACATTCCTGCGGTGGCAAGAAGAACGTCCGTAGGAAGCATCTCGACACTGGCAGCATGCCAGTCAAGGTCCGTAGTAACAAAGTCAACAGGCGGTGTCAGGACCGTTTTAGCAAATCATATTAAGTTGTCTCTAAGTTGACTGTGGCTATCCTATCAGTTTCAAATACAGTTTTGAATGTTCAGCCTATTCGACAATTCTACCCTATATGCACAGTTAAAAATTCTGATCATCGATCAACGGTTTAAAAATGTTTTAAAGCGTAAAATAAATTAGTGAGTTAAGTTATCAATTTTTAATTAAGTTTTGATGTCTTACGGTGTGGGTTTTTCTACAATAAGGGGACCAACCTAGAATGACGCTCGAGCGAGATCTGATGTCGGATCTAAAACAGTGGCGGTACTCGGTTTCCTCGACTGCAGGTAGCTGACGTCACCTAGATTTAGCAATATATGCAGTGGGATCAGGGATACCAGATTTAAATATTTGTAACCGCAAGCACACAGTGTTGTGTTGTGCCTTGGGGGTCGAACTTAGGGAGGCATATGTTGTGCTTGTAGTCAAGAAGGAACCGGTTCACCCGATGGGTGAGCTAGCCCGATCAATCGGTAGGTTGTCACAAAATAGGAATACGAAGGATGTAAGATATAAAAAGGAACCTAGGACTTTGGTTTCCACCCTATCATGTGCCCTCTCTATTACGACCGATGGATAGGAAGACAATCAGATTCTAGGGTTTAGTGGTGAGACGTTGCCTCTAAGAGTGATACCTAGCGTCCCATGGGCCCAATATTCCGGTCGATGCCCAGGATAATACGTTAGGTCTACCCGGGTTTGGACGGTGGGCATTCCCATGTCCATTAACACTGACCGACTCCGGGAGCACTAAGCTCGCAACGATTACTCCCAACATTTCATTCGGCCGTTCCCACACAGTAGGATTCAATGTCTACACTAGGGGTGTGAGCTGTGGCTAGGGGATCAAACGCCAGTTTTATTTCCCCCTGGCCCGATGGTCAAAGGTGGTCTTTCTCCTGCCAGTGACAATAAAATGCACCGCGTAACCATCTAAATTCCTAAACCCTATAGAAATCCTAATCCTATGGTCGTTCTAGGGAGAACCCACAAAGGGGTTTCCACCAATGCCCTAGATTGCGGAACTACTCACAATTCATGGCGAAAATAGCATCACAACAAAATTCAACCATTGAAATCAAAATCAAGCAATAGAAAAGAGAAGCTAACTATGGTATTAATACAATATTAAAGTTTCAGAACAATCAGAAAACTTACAAGACGGAATAAATTCCAAGCCGTCACAAGTCCCAAAAAGACAGAAAATACAATAGGGATCGTTTCTGGGAAAAACGTAGGTCACTATATATAGAAAATACGGACACCCGATCGGGTGAAGCATCACCCGATCGGGTGAGCTGACAGTCGACTTGGCCTTCAGTTCTTCTGCTACTCCACCCAATCGGTTGAAGCAACCATGTGAGTCTTCAGGTCATGAGTTAGGGATCTCGGCTACAGATGAACCGATCGGATGAGATGTCACCCGATCGGTTGGAATTCAGCTCCAAAAAACAGAGAGCTCTGTCGATTTCACCCGATCGATGAACCGATCAGGTGAGCTGCTCTTCACTTCTGCTCCTGTCCGGGTTTGATACGCGTGCACCAACCGATCGGGTGGCTCTGTCCACCTGATCGGTTGAGGGCAGATATATGGAATTCTTCGACGTTTGGCCCTCGGGATCATGCGTGACACCTCCCGTTGCTCCGGGAACTCATGATATCTTCTTTATATGTCCCCAACGATATCATTCTCCTGCATTGGAACAAAAACACAAAGAAGTGAAAGAAAACTAAAAATCATAAGTGTTACGCCTATTTGACCGAGACCCAAAAGACACGAGCCCAGGAGCCCGACTACAGACCGAGAGCCCATCTGCGCCTTCAAGCCCATTCTACAAGGCCCAATAAGGGGCCCTCTCGAATGTCGATCCGACCCGGCCCCGATAACCCGCGGGTCACTCACCCACTCCTGCGATAACCGCTCCCCCGATCGCGCGACCACTAAATGGTGATAATGGGGAGGTGCTGGCATGGCGTAGGAGGCGGCGGCGGAAGGGCGGATTGAGGGGGCACGATTGAGGGCGGGCGAAGGACATGGGCCAGCGGCAATCACGCGGGAGCTCTTTAAAAGGGCTAGGAGGACGACGAAGCAAGGGACGGCATCTCAGGTATCTAAAACCTAAGGTACTCCATCAACGACCTAGTTCCTCCTTTCCATCTCCTTCCTCCCCCGCTCGCACCGTGAGACGCTGTTCCGATCTCCTCACGAGTCGAACTGTCCCCGCCGGGCCTCACCTTTCAGATCTCTGTCTGACTTAGGCATCGGAGGGGATTTGGCCGGAACCAAGGTCCGGCCCCCTGACGAGTGTTCTCGTCTTCGTAGGAGGACATCTGATTAACGGGCCGAGGCTTCCCCTCGCCCCTCGCCAACCGCACACCCAGCTGGACGAGTGAGGCTTCCCCTCATCGTCCGACCGCCGAGGCCGAGCACATCCTACCGAGGCCGAACGTCACGCCCAGGGTCGAGGCTTCCCCTCACCCATCGCCGACCGAGCATCCAGCTGGACGACCGAGGCTACCCCTCGTCATCCTTCCTCCGAGTCCGTGCGCAACCGTCTGAGGCCGAGCGTCTCAACCAGGGCCGAGGCTTCCCCTCGTCCCATCTGCACCGATTCGAAGCCCCCCGAGGGACCCAAGCGGGCCCCTTGACCACGTTGACCGGGTTGTCCACGGTCAACGCTCTGTAGTGAGAAAACACTCTGAAACATCTGGCGCCGTCTGTGGGAACGAACGGTCCCACGAAGAAACAAATCACGCCTGCGATGACGCGTCTCCGCCCGTCTCGACGAAAGGAGAGCAAGGCTTTGACGCGAAGCGACAGGGCCCGCCATCGTTGGCAAGAGTGGGCCCAGGCCCAGCGCGAGGAGGATCATAAGGAGAGGACCGGGGGACCCTCACCGTCCCCACCGGTCGGAAGGCCGAGCACGTCTGTAATGGCACGCAGCTCGGACGTAGCCTTGGTGGTGTCGGTGATCATAGACACAACCATGGTACGACGACTGCTCGTCGACACCGGTAGCTCCTGTGACGTCCTCTTCATGTCAACCCTGGAAAGGATGGGGCAGCGGAGGGAGGACTTGCGACCTCGCTCGGGTCCCGTGGTGGGATTCACAGGTCATTCCGCCCCCATCATTGGCGCGATCCATCTCCCGGTGACGCTCGGAGGCCCACCGGACTCGGTGACCCTGGCGGTGGAATTCATCGTACTGGGAATCGGATCGGAGTATAATGGGATCATTGGCCGACCCCTTCTCAATGCCATCGGAGTGGTGGTCTCGACCCTCCATCAGACTATCAAGTTCCGAACGCCCGGGGGGATGGGTCAAGTCGAAGGCGACGCGGGAAGGCCGAACGCCTGCTATCAACTGGCGGAAGGCAGTCCCGAAGATCGTCTGGCCGATCGGATGGCCGCACTCGACCTAAGGGACGGGCCGAGGCCCACCCCGGCGGAGGAACAGGAGCAGATCCCGGTCACAAACGTTGAGGGCCGGTTCGTTTCGATCGGGAAAGGGCTAAGCCATGACCTGAGTGACCAACCGGTCGAGTGCCTGGAGGCGAACCTCGACATCTTTGCTTGGTCACCGGAGGACATGCCTGGTGTAGACCCCCAGGTGATCGTCCACCAAATCAACGACGACCCCAACTTCAAGCCAGTCAGGCAGAAGAAGCGGAACCTGGGCGGCGAGAAGATGAAGGCGGCCTCCGAGGAGGTGGAGCGCCTCCTTGACGCCGGCTTCATACGAGAGGTCTGGTACCCAGAATGGTTGTCGAACGTGGTGATGGTCAGGAAGCCCAACGGGAAATGGTGAATGTGCGTGGACTTCAGCGACCTTAACAAGGCTTGTCCCAAGGACAGCTACCCCCTACCGCGCATCGACCACTTGGTGGACAACGCTTCGGGGTACGAGATGCTCAGCTTCATGGATGCCTACTCAGGGTACAATCAAGTCCAGATGGACCCCCGGGACGAAGAAATGACAGCCTTCACGACGGACCGGGGAACTTACTGCTACAAGAAGATGCCCTTTGGCTTGAAGAACGCAGGGGCCACCTACCAGAGGATGGTCAATAAGGTATTTAGCTCCCAAATCGGGAGGAACCTAGAAGTCTACGTCGATGACATGCTTGTCAAGTCGAGGCGGCCGGAAGACCACATCGCCGACCTCCGAGAGACCTTCGAGCGGTTGCGGTGACACCACATTCGGCTCAACCCTGTGAAGTGCACGTTTGGGGTAAGATCTGGCAAGTTCTTAGGATTTATGATAACTAACCGTGGCATTGAAGCTAATCTGGACAAGATCGAGGCGCTAATCAACATGCGTGAGCCGACGACGATCAAAGAACTGCAGAGGCTGAACGGGCGCATCGCGGCCCTGGGGCGATTCCTTTCCAAATCAGTGGAAAGATCGCTCCCCTTCTTCAAGGTCCTGAGGAAAGCGATCGCGGAACCTTCAGACGGTAGGAAGACGATATTATGGGACGAGAACTGCTCCCGGGCATTCGCGGATCTTAAAGAATACCTCCGCTGTCCACCTCTCTTGTCCAAGCCACGGGAAGGGGAGTCACTAAGCCTCTACCTGGCGTGCGTAGAGGAGGCAGTGAGTTCGGTGCTGATCCGAGAAGACGGCGGGATACAGTGGCCGGTGTACTACACGAGCCGGATCTTGAAGGGGGCAGAGGTGCGGTACTCGCCCATGGAGAAACTGGCGTATGCCCTCGTCCTTTCAGCGCGAAGGCTCCGACCCTATTTCCAAGCCTACACCATCCTGATCCTGACCGACTCACAACTGGAGCAGAACCTCAAAAGATTCGATCGAATGGGGAGGATGCTAAACTGGGGAGTGGAGTTGAGCGAGTTCGACCTCCGATTCAAACCACGCACGGCCATCAAAGGGCAGGCCCTGGCCGACTTCATCGCAGAGTGTACAACGCAAGGAAATGGCCCCCCGGAGGAAGAAGGCTCAGCCACGGTAATTTCCCGACCCTTGTCCTTTCTTTCGGCTGACCACCTCCAGCCAGGAATTCCAGGAGCATGGATCGTCCATGTGGACGGATCGGCCACTCAGACGGGAGGCGGGGCGGGGATTGCGATCCGATCTTCGGAAGGGAACATTATGGAATACGCGTTGCGGTTCGAGTTCCCCGCCACCAACGACGTGGCAGAATACGAAGCGGTGATCAATGGCCTAAGGCTGGCCCTGGAGCTCGGGGCCGAGTCCATCTGCCTCCTCAGCGACTCGAAGCTTATTGTCAACCAACTCCTGGGGAGTTACGAGGCGCGGGAGGAGGTGATGCAGAGATATCTCGCTGTCGCCAGAGCCGCGTTGTCCAGATTCAAAAACGTGGAAGTCTTGCACCTCCCGCGATCGGAGAACGCACGAGCCGATGCATTGTCAAAGCTAGCCTTGTCCTCCCCAAAGGAGCTGGGCCGCACCATCTACGTGGAAAATCTGCGATCCCCCAGCACGGAAGAGCAGGAGATAATGGCAATCGACCAAGAACCCACCTGGATGGACCCGATCGTACGGTACCTCACTCATGGGGAGGTGCCGACAGATTGGGACGAACGCCGAGCCCTGGAGAGGAAGGCGCTCCGATTCTTGATCCATGAGGGGACGCTCTACCGAAGGCGCTGGACCAAGACGGATGTCCTCCCATACTTGAAGTGCATCGGGCCACAGGAAGCTGACTACGTCCTACAAGAAGTTCACGAAGGGATTTGCGGGAATCACCACGGGGGCAAGATAGTCGCGCAGAAGATCCTGAGGCAGGGATACTACTGGTCGACCCTGGCCCAAGACGAAGCAAGCTACGTCCAAAAATGCCAGGAATGCCAGAGGTATGCCCACCACATCTCGACTCCCCGGTCAGAGCTCATCCCTATTGTGAGCCCCGTCCCCTTTGCGAAATGGGGGCTCGACATCCTCGGACCGTTTAAACCGGGCCGAGGACAGCGGAAATATCTGATTGTGGCGGTGGACTACTTCACCAAATGGATCGAGGCCGAACCGTTGGCTACCATCACGTGGAAGAAGGCGAAGAGCTTCGTGTGGAATTCCATCATCTCCAGATTTGGAGTGCCACGGGCCATCGTCACTGACAACGGGAAGCAGTTCGACTCCGCGGGGTTCAAGGATTTTTTCGAAGAATGGGGAATCAAGCTTCTCTTCGCCTCGGTAGCGCACCCCCAGACCAACGGAATGGCGGAAGCGGCCAACAAGTGCATCATAGAGCCCCTCCGAAAGAAAGTGAAAGACGCCGAAGGGAACTGGCCAGAGGAGCTCCCCGGGATACTCTGGTCATACCGGACGACCCACAAGGAGGCCACTGGCGAGACCCCTTTCATGCTCACCTACGGGGCCGAGGCGGTGGTGCCGGTCGAATTGGGCGAAGAATCTCTCCGCATCAAATACTTCGACGAAGACGGGAATTCGCAGGGTCTGGGGCTCAGTCTGGAGCTCCTCGATGAGTGACGGGAGCAGGCACTGGCCACCATCATCCGCCAGAAGCAGAAGGTGGCCCGATACTACAATGCTCGGGTCCGAGGAAGAATCTTCCACCTTGGAGACCTGGTCCTCCGGAAGGCGGGCTTCAACCCCAATACCGCTCGCAAATGGAAGCTCGCGGCTAGATGGGAGGGGTCCTACAAAGTCGTCGAGGTCCTCGGACCCGCGGCCTACCAACTAGCCACTATGGAGGGGAGGATTCTCACTCACACCTGGAATGCGGAACATTTACGCAAGTACTTTCAATAGATGTATCGTTTACTGCGAAATAAATCTATTTTAAATTCATTCCTTTCCAGATAAAGCAAAAAGATATACAGAGAGATGCAGGAAGAGGCCGAGGGGCATTCCCCTCCCTCATTCTTCTCCAGGGGCACCGGTGGAGCCACAGGCTGGCGGTCCACTAGGGTCTTTCCCCACACTCCGTTCGACGTCAGGGTACATCCGGAGAGCCTCGAAGTTGACCCCCGAGAGCAGGAACTTCAGTTGGATCTCGGACTGACACCGGGCGAAGCCCTTCTCGAACGCATTCGACAAGGCGGTCTCCACGAAGGAGGTGGCATACTCCGCCACGGCATCCTCAGCGATCCAGGCCGGATCCACCTCCTCAAGCCCACGCATCCGGGCCTCTAAGGTCTTGATCTGGCGTTGGTGCTCCGCCCTCTCCTTCTCGATCTCCCGGGACCTCTCGTCAAGTTGAGCAAGGAGGACCCTCGCCTGCTCCTCCTCCGCTTCCAGACGATCGGAGAGCTCCAAGGTCTCGGAGGCAGCAGCAGGGACGGAGGTCTGCACGGCTCCCCAAGACGCGTCGGCGCCTCTCAACAGCTCGGCAACCCGCGCCTCGGCCTCCGACTTTGCAGTCAGAGCCAAGGCTCTCTCCCGGTCCGCCTCCTCCAAGGCAGAGGACAGCTCAGTTATGTGGGACTGCAAGGACTGGATCCGCGCTTCCTCTAATTGACCTGCCTCTCCCTCTTCGCCGAGGGTCTCAGGGCCTCGCTCGGCATCGGATTTGGCTCTGGGAAGCGCCGTGAATTGACGCCTCATCGAGAGGCCCACCGAGGACAACTGCACCAGGGTAACGAAGGTAAAACAGCGAAAGCGGCTGGAGGAAGGGGGGACGGGCAGAGACACTCTACCTGTTGGCCGGCCTGAATCACGAAGGTGGCCAAACAGTCACCTCTGACTCCGTCCAACACAGCCTGATCGGGAGGGAGACAACTGTTCTCGGCCACTCGAGCGGCGGCTCCACGGCTCGAAAACACCGACTCCTTTTCCCCCACAGGGAAGCGTGGACGAAGAAGTCCCTCCCCGACGAAGGGAACTCGCCAGGAGTGGATCGGAACGCGCCAAGATACCGACCGTAGGCATCAGGGAGAGAGCCGTCCGGGAGAGGTGAAGGGCCGACCCACGGCCATGCGACCTCAACGGGGGCAGGTTGAGGTTGATCAGCAGTCCGCAGGACGTCAACTCCCTCAACCCCCTCATGGATCTTCTTGGAAGACCCCAGCAAGGGGAGAGAGGGGGACGACGCCTTCTTCCTTTTGGGGCCTCCTGTCGTGGCCACGACCCGCTGCTTCTTCCGGACCTCCAGCACATGATCCCTTCGGCGCAGATCTGGATCGGGGACCTGCACGTGAGTGCTGGCGGGAGAAGGACCAAGGGGAAATCCACCTGCACTCAAAGGAGAAATGAGAGACCAAGTAGAGCCCAGGCAACCTCAAATGGCGAATACCCGGAAGAACTTACCCAGGGGCCACACCGTCTTACGTAAGTTATGGTCACTAAGAAGGACGTCAATCGAGCGCTCCCTCGCAGGAATCGCCAGCATGTCCTTCGCCATCTGCCGCTCGACGACCGTTGACTCACCCAGATCGAGGATGACTGCTCCGGCCGCTTCCCACCGAACCGGGAAGGGTACACTCGACGGGAACGTGACAAACACGTATTCCCCCTTCCAGCGTTTCAAGGAGCTCGGCAACCCCAACACCAGGGTCATCTTCGGGCGGGAGCTGATGTAAATCCACGCCCCTGATTGGTGGTGGCTCAGCCGGTAGAACTGGGCAAAGAGACGAAGAGAGGGCGCCACTCCCCTCAGCATGCAGACAACAATGAACCCGACGAGGAGCCCGACGGCGTTGGGACAGAATTGACACAGGCACACGTTGTGGGCCTGAAGGAATTCGACGACAAAAGGATGGAGCGGGAAATGAAGCCCGAAGCTGAAACACTTCTCGTATACTCTGACCTCGTTGGAGGCAGGAAGGCAGACCCGCTCGTCAGCCTCGGGGGCACGAGCCGAGTAGGGCGGAAGCAGGTAGGCGGAGCGCAGACTTCCGATGGCGGTGGCACAGATCGACGAAGGCCACGACAAGACCTCTGTGGGCACCCCAGAAAGATCGCCCCCGTGCCGACGGATCGCCGAAGGAGGGCTACCCGCCAGAGCGGCGTCACGCTCCGGACGACCCGAACCCGTGGCAGAGGAAGACGACATGAGGCAAAGCAGAGGAAGAATAGGGATCAGCGTAAAGAAGAAGACGGCGAGATGGCGGCTCATGAACCCCTCGGTTTCTCAACTTAAGACGACCCCGCGAACGGTGAGGATAAGCTTGCCGCTACACGTAGCAACATCAGAGGACCGACGGCGCTTCGGAGCCCGCGCCTTAAAAATGTCGAACAGGCCAACTCATGATGACGACTAATAAATGAGTCGGCATCGACTGGTGAGCTTGTCAAATTTGGCAGAAGTCACATCGGCCGACCCAAACCGGCCAAGGCCGACCGACCCGACCGATGGGGGCAATTGTTACGCCTATTTGACCGAGACCCAAAAGACACGAGCCCAGGAGCCCGACTACAGACCGAGAGCCCATCTGCGCCTTCAAGCCCATTCTACAAGGCCCTATAAGGGGCCCTCTCGAATGTCGATCCGACCCGGCCCTGATAACCCGCTGGTCACTCACCCACTCCTGCGATAACCGCTCCCCCGATCGCGCGACCACTAAATGGCGATAATGGGGAGGTGCTGGCATGGCATAGGAGGCGGCGGCGGAAGGGCGGATTGAGGGGGCACGATTGAGGGCGGGCGAAGGACGTGGGCCAGAGGCAATCACGCGGGAGCTCTTTAAAAGGGCTAGGAGGACGACGAAGCAAGGGACGGCATCTCAGGTATCTAAAACCTAAGGTACTCCATCAACGACCTAGTTCCTCCTTTCCATCTCCTTCCTCCCCCGCTCGCGCCGTGAGACGCCGTTCCGATCTCCTCACGAGTCGAACCGTCTCCGCCGGGCCTCACCTTTCAGATCTCTGTCTGACTTAGGCATCGGAGGGGATTTGGCCGGAACCAAGGTCCGGCCCCCTGACGAGCGTTCTCGTCTTCGCAGGAGGACATCTGATTAACGGGCCGAGGCTTCCCCTCGCCCCTCGCCGACCGCACACCCAGCTGGACGAGTGAGGCTTCCCCTCATCGTCCGACCGCCGAGGCCGAGCACATCCTACCGAGGCCGAACGTCACGCCCAGGGTCGAGGCTTCCCCTCACCCATCGCCGACCGAGCATCTAGCTGGACGACCGAGGCTACCCCTCGTCGTCCTTCCTCCGAGTCCGTGCGCAACCGTCCGAGGCCGAGCGTCTCAACCAGGGCCGAGGCTTCCCCTCGTCCCATCTGCACCGATTCGAAGCCCCCGAGGGACCCAAGCGGGCCCCTTGACCACGTTGACCGGGTTGTCCACGGTCAACGCTCTGTAGTGAGAAAACACTCTGAAACAATAAGAAAATGGGTACGGAACGACGGAAAACAATGAAAAATCACTAAGAAGACATGCGTGGATATATAAAATATAAACGCATGTCAAAATCCCCCAAGCTGAACCCTTCCTCGTCCTCGAGGAAGACGAGTGAGAGTAGGAGCTCGGAGGAAAAAATATAGAGAGAGAGAAACAGAAAGAGAAATCAAAATCCTAGATCTCCCGCAGGGCCAAGAAAATCAAACACACCAAACCAAGCAAGCATGCGATAAAACACATCACTAAACCAAGGAATGTAAGTCCATACAAGTGTCTTGGGCCCACGCGGTGAAGCATGAGTGAGTGTGGTCGTGTGCTAGTAGACGGTGCTACTATCTAAATTGTGCAATAAAGATCCATATACACAAACCCAAGGAATGACCCAAATATCGATTCAATTCGAAATAGCGGTGAATAATAGCTCAAGCATGCATGAGAACAGTATAAGAATTGAAGCGTATCATGCGTCGGGGACTCCACAGCTAGGGACTAGAAAATCACCACACTATTGCCTAGATAATCGCTAGAAAGTTCCTATGCCAAGTGTGTTTGAAAACGAAGGAGGTTGAGAAGGTGTGGAGCAGAACACTCGGTGCAAATTCTCGCCTTCCCCTTATTCACGGCGGATAGGAGTGATATTCACAACGGGAATTTTTTTTGGGTTTTGGGTATTTGTATTTTTTTTAGATTCTTGGCTATACATATTTTTTTTCTTTTTGGATTTTTCTCCTCTTTTTTTTTTTCTTTTTTTGTATTTTTGGAGATTGGGCTATATATTTGTGTACTCTTCCAAGTGGGAGAACGGTACACGACGAGGGGATTTGCACCAAGTAAAACAAAAAAGAAATCGAATTCTAAACACTTGGGCAAAAGAGAATTATTTCTCGCAAGTCAGAGCATAAGCTAATTGGGTTATCCTAGTCCTATTTGTGGAATCCCGACACATGCGAATTGAAGCATACTATATACATATTCCATGCATATAGAAGAAGATAGTAGAGGCAAATACCGCATATTCGAAATTGAAGCATGATAGTCTAGGGGTCAACCAAGGACAGGTATATAAATCCGAATCACAAAGTAGAAGCACACCACTAGCTAGTCACAACAAACAACTCACACAAAAGCAAAGTGAACCCACGAAGCATGAAATGCAATAGGACTCGACATCCTAGGGTTAGTGAAAGTGATTATCGTAGCTAAGCTAAGTGTGTGTGTGGTTCCGTGGCAATTCATTATGTGGGGTCATCTCTAGGAGAGGGAGATAAAAAAAGAGAAGAAAAAGAAAAACATGATGAAAACGACTTTAAAACGATGAAAAAGACACAACTGACGCACAAAGTGCGACTCCCCCAAGTTGAAACTTTCATTGTCCTCAATGCAATAGTAGTAAATACGGGAGGGCAATGAAAATGGGAGGGAAGTACGCATCGGCACAAAAAAGGTGAAAAACATGAAAAACACACAAACGAAACAGAAAAATCGAGAAAAAGAAACATACAAATAAAAGATAGAAAAACACACAAAAAGAACACATAAACACAGGCACACAAAAATGACATCACACGTCGACATGCACAAAAATCGATTTCCCCTAAGCTGGACTTGACAATGCTAGCGAAATGATATGATCAATGTGATGCAGAGATAAATGTGCTAGGGGGAAAATCGGAAAAGAAAAAGAAAGAAATCAAAATGTAGGAGAGGAAGTGTCCTCGTCCTTCTCGGAAGAGGAAGGGGGTGTGGGCGGGAGAGGTGATGGGTGTGCGAAGAAGTGGAGAAAGGAATGGAGATGGTGGATGGATGGGTGCAGTGGTGGTGTGAACGATGGGTGGAGTGTCGGTGATAATGGTAAGTGGGAGGGATACGGTAGCCAATGAAGTAGGTGTGGGAAGTGATCTCGAGCGCACCGATAATTTCTTACGGCGAGTGCATGCGGTGATGGAAGTGGACGGTGGCGGAGGTGGTGGGTCAGAAATAGTGTATGGAGATGTAGTGGCGAGAATGGAAGCGGTGGTGGCGGGAGGTGATGATCGTCGAGGAGGCGAAGGAGGTGGTGAGGGTGCTGGAGTAGGTGGAGGAGGACCGTAGATGTGTGTGAGATGGTGGAGAATGGTGGCCACGTTTTGCTTGAGTGCGAGGAAATGTGGGTGTGAAAAGAAGGAAGTGGATGGGTCCGAGAATGTAGAAGAGGATGCACCAGCGTGCAGAGAATCTAAATCAGTCTCTAGAGCGAGACGAGCGGAGGTGGCCCGACGAACAGCAGAAGTGGTGCCAGCGGTAGTGGTCGTGCCGACACTGGAGGCAAGGCCTAAGAGGGCTGTAGTGAGTGCCTCAGAAGAAACATCGGCAGAAGCCGGGGGTGGCGCCACTAGGTCCAGCCCTGGGGTCTCCTCTGAACGCAGGGATATCCTGCTCGCCTAAGTGGGTGGCATGGGAAGGTGGTCGTGGTGCGTCAGGGAGTGGAAACTGAAGATATAACCCCCCCTATAAACTCTGGATCAGGAGGAAATAACCAATCTGCCTCTAACTGAATAGACATACAGCCGGGATTGGGCAGAATGGTATATGGAGCAGGGTGGTGGCCATAGTAAAAGGCAAACCGACCGTTGCCTCGGGGTTTGGTCATGTGGGTGTGCACAGGACATCAAGATCTAGATATGTAGATCCTGCGGCACACGGCAAATCTCGGGGGATAACGATGCTGAACGGGGGGGGTGTAAAGCAATGGTGTAATGAGGCCCCCGCAGCAATATTTGCCCTTACCGGCGTGGCTAATATCAAGGAGTTTTTGAATTAGCCACGCACTGCCATTAATGGGTACGCGAGGGGCCTCGAAAGCGATCCTGTCAGCACCGCGAATGAAATCAAAGGTCATAGCCCTCAGTATGAAAAGGTCAGGGATGGTCACGGTCCCGGACTCATCCCGGGGAAAGAATGTGCTCGATAAGATGCGGTGGGCTAGACGAAAAATGGGGTGGATGATGGAAGGGCCTAGGCCTTGCCTTGAGGATATCGGTCGTGGAGAGTGAGGTGACCCCAAAAATAATCGACATCGAAGTCGCGAAGATATTCATAGGGACGGACATCCTCACCTAGAATGGGAAAACCAAAAATGTTATTGATTGTGTTCACGTGGGTGCGGATGTTTCGGTTACGGACACGAAAATCGACTATGGACCCCCCTCAGCTTTGAGAGTCGAGAGGAATTCGAGTGTGAGGGCGGGGTATGATGGTGCATGGGAGTTTAAAAAGCTCAGCCAACCTAAGTTTACAAATAAGGACTCGACACCGGAGAAAACTCCGAGATCGATCAGGGTTTGACTATGGGCAAACATAGTGGCTAGGATCATTGGTTGAATCGATTATAAAAATCTTTGTGGACTAGACTCAAGAAACGGTATCCCCGCGGTCCCATCAGTGGGTCCTCAACGAGAATGACAGGTTGGGGAGGTGTTCGGGTAGGAGGAGTAGGAGGAGCACGTTCACGCGGTGGACGTGTGGATTTGTGTCTCTTGCGAGACGGCTCCTCTTTCCGCATGATTCCTTTACCCTTATCTTTGTATTTGGCCATGAGAGTGTGGTGATGCAATGTGAATGCAAGATTATATAAATGCACACAACCAAATGACAAATGGAGAAAAATTATAATAATAGTGTTGGAATTTCATAATTCCATATTTCTATTCCCATATGGTTTTGATATGACAAACACATTTAGTGCTACTAACTCTATGTATGCAGATACATATCAATGCCGAGTTCCACAGAATCAGATATCTTCATGCATACTCAATCAGATATACCATTCATGAAGCTGGAAAGACAAAGGCACCTAATCCACGACTTGGATATATAATCACTTGATAAGGATCGCCTGCAAAGAAGCTTCTCAGATTCAGTTGCAGATTCAGTCCTATCTACGGCTTTATGTAATCAATGTAAAAAATTACTTTATTATAGTAACAAAGCCTTGTGATAATATATCTTAGCCATCTATGTTCCATTCCTCAGAGATCTACACTTCCCAATTTCGAAAATTCGCAGCTTTGAAAATTGGCAGCCAATAACCCCATTTTGGTCGACCAATTTTAAACCTTCGAATTTGGTTATGGGATTGCATATGCAAACTCCCCTAACCGTGTAGATTCTAGAAATGTCTTCCAACGGTCGAAATTCCCTCTCTAAATTTTGGTCGACCAATGTGTCCTTTTGGTCGACCAATTTCAAAACTAGCCGTTTTGATCCCAAATTTTCAGGGACGGTTCCTGCCCGTTTTCCAACGTTAACTACAGTCCCCAACCGTCCCTAAACACTATAAATAAAGAGGTAGACCCTCTCTTTTCTTACACACACTTTCCTCTTCTTTACTCTCTTATTTGTTGGAATCAAGTCTTCTCTTTTCTAAAGCTTTAAGTCATTAGTTGTTCTTTTCTTATTTGTAAGAAGAAATCATTAGATTTCCTTCTTCGTTTAAGAACGGAAGAACTTGGTTTTTCAACATCATTTTGGAAAGTTGTTTGTGTTCATAATTGAAGAAGAATCGATTGATCTCTCTCTCTTCTTTTATGAACCAGAGAACTTCAAGTGTTGCGCTTCATTACATATCTTTTACATCTTGAAGTTCTTCTTCTAAAACACCATCCTTGAATTCATTCTCTGAAATTTATAACAAGGCTATAGGTGTTTTTTTCTATTTCATTATTTTACAGGTTTGAATCTTTGTTAGAGATTGTACAAAGTTTGGGACACGGGGAGTGTCGCCAATTTTGTAAGTTGGTGCTTGCGGGGCAAGTGATTATAGTGGATTGAAAATCTCTACGGGGTAGAGGACTGGAGTAGGATCACAAGGATCCGAACCAGGATAAATCTCTGTGTTTGCGATTGATTTAATTTCAGTACTTGTCTTTTTATTTCTGTGCCATCTTTACAAATATTACTAACATTTTATTTGTGACAATTTTTTTAATATACACTATTCACCCCCCCCCTCTAGTGTATTGATCCTTACAGGCTAAAATTACATTTGTTATCAGAGCGAGGTTAAGATGGCAACAAGTTCTTCAAACATGAACGCAGTTCCATACAACTACAATCAGCATCATGAAGGGCACTCTCGAACTCGTCCTCCTCTATTTGATGGTTCAAATTACTCATATTGGAAAATACGAATGGAGATTCATCTCTAAAGTATGAATTATGAGATTTGGGATATCGTAGAGTCAGGATACGAAAAGCCAACAACTCCTGTTGCTGATTGGACCACCAACGACAAAACTACAAAAACCAACAACTCAAAGGCCATGAAAGCTTTATTTTGTGCTATGGATAAACATGAGTTTAATCGAGTATCTCAGGCCAAAAGTGCTAAGGAGATTTGGCATATACTTGAGGTAACTCATGAAGGAACCAGTAAAGTGAAGGAAACTAAGATTTCAGTTTTGGTTCACAAATTCGAGTTGTTCAAGATGAAGGACCAAGAGACAATTGGAGAAATGAACACCAGGTTTACTAATATTATAAATTCTTTAAGTGCTCTTGGAAAAACTTACACTTCTCTTGAACAGGTTCGCAAAATTCTTAAAGCTTTAACTCCAGTATGGCGTCCAAAGATCACTGCTATTGAGGAAGCCAATGATCTTTCCACATTATCTATAGAAGATCTTATTGGTAACTTAATGGCCCATGCAGTTACACTTCAAGATGAGAAAGAAGAATCAGATCAAAAGAAGAAAGTACTTGCCTTCAACGCAACATCAGATAATGAAGATTCAGATGATGATATGGCATTCTTTGCCAAAAACTTCAGAAAATTCTTTTAGAAAGGTAAGTATAATAATTTTAAATATAAGAATACTGATTCTTCTCTTTGCTTTAATTGCAATAAGCCAGGACATATGAAGAAAGACTGTCCTCTTCTTAAAGCAAAGTTCAAAATTTCCAATAATGATCAATCCAGAAGAGAAAGGAGGTTTGACAAAATGAAAAAGGCATTTGCAGTAACATGGGATGATTCTTCAGATGATGAAGATGATGATCTAAATGAAAGTGCTAACATGTGCTTTATGGCACAAGAAGATGAAGATGAGGTAAGTTCTTTTAATAACGAAGAATTACTTGATGCATTAAAAGATCTCTATTCTCGTTTCAAAAAATTGAATAATCAACATAAATCTTTGAAACAGAATAATGATGATCTTCTTATTAAATATCAAGAATTATCTTCTTCTAAGAACACTACACCTATTGAGAATACATCTTCTCAAAATTTAAATCTTAGTAAAGAGAATGATATTCTCAAAACTAAGAATCTAGAACTACATACTCAAATATCCGAAATGAATAAAAATATTTCATCACTAAAGATGAAATACGACGAGATGTCTTCTAATATTAATAAATTTAATAAAGGAAAGACTAATCTTGATGATTTACTAAAAATACAATATCCTGCAAATCATAGACAAGGTCTGGGATATTCTCATAAGGATGCACCCAAATCTTGTAACACTTCTTCTTCTTGTGGAATAACTACTTTTGTTAAACCTCAAAAGAAGAATCACGCATTTATTTACACAAAGAAAGTAAACATTCCTACTTCTTCTTCACAAAGAAATGTTTCTAACATTTCAAAACCATCTTCTAGGAAACCTACTACAATTTGTATATGGGTTCCTAAGAATTCATGCTTAGAAGATAGAAATGATTATATTTCTCATTATATACATGCTATAGTTCATTCTAATGATTATATTAAAAAGCCAAATTCCACTTGGGTTTGGCTTCCAAAAATCTAATCCCAAGGACCCTCAAAAAAGGGGTACAATTGCTTAATGTTTTATCTTTCAGGTACCTAGGAAAGAAAGATGGATTTTGGATAGTGGAAGGTCAAAACATATGACAGGAAATGTCAAACTACTTTCAAACGTCAAGTACAAACAAGGAGGCACAGTTACCTTTGGTGACAACAAGAAAGGAAAAATCATAGGCACTGGAACAGTTGGCAATACAAATCAGCCTATCATTGAGAATGTTCACCTGGTTGACGGTTTGAAACATAATTTACTTTCCATTAGTCAGTTATGCGATAAAAATTACAAAATAGTTTTTGAACAAAATGATTGCATTATTTATAATTCTGATATGTCATCTGTTTTGTTTTGTGGTAAGCGTAAAAATAATATTTATATCTTATGCATGTCTATTACCACAAATAATCATTGTTTAATAATTACATCTGATGATACACTTTTATGGCATAAACGTTTTGGACACACTAATTTCAAAAATCTAGCACACATTTCAAAACACAAATTAGTAAATGGAATGCCAAATATTTCTTTCAAACACAAACATTTTTGCGATGCTTGTCAACAAGGAAAAATGCACAAATCTTCTTTTAAATCAAAGGATGTTATCTCAACAAAGAGACCATTAGAACTCTTACATTTAGATTTGTTTGGTCCTTCTAGAGTAGCTTCTTTAAATAAAAGTAGATATGCATTTGTCATTGTTGATGATTATTCAAGATATACTTGGGTTATATTCTTACAAAACAAGAATGATGCATTTGAAGAATTTTCAATATTTTGTAAAAAGATACAAAAAATCAAATCCTCTAACATTGTCACTATTCATAGTGATCATGGAGGAGAATTTGAAAATGAATCGTTTACCAAGTTTTGTAATGAAAATGGCATTACTCACAATTTTTCTTTTCCTCGTGCTCCTCCTCAAAATGGAGTAGTTGAAAGAAAAAAAAAGAACCTTACAAGAATGTGCAAGAACAATGCTTTGTGATAGTAATTTACCGAAATATTTTTGGGCTGAAGCTGTCGCAACTGCATGTTACATTATGAATAAAATTCTCATAAGGCCATTGCTTAATAAAACTTGTTTTGAATTATTCTTTGATCGCATTCCACGTGTATCATATTTTAAAGTGTTTGGATGTAAATGTTTTATTCTTAATACTAAAGATGCACTTGATAAATTTGATTCGAAATCTGATGAAGGTATTTTTGTTGGATACTCAACACGTAGCAAAGCCTACAGAGTATATAACAAAAGAACTTCAACAGTTGAAGAATCACGACATGTTACATTTGATGAGAATCCCTCATCTAAGTCTCCCATTTTTGATGATGAAGAAAATATATTACCTTTATCTAATTCATTAGATAATATCAAACTTGATGAAATTGATGCTACTAATCATTCTGTTGAGTCTATTTTAGATAATACAGATCTTCCCAAAGCTTTTGCACAAGTTCCAAATCATACATCAGAATTAATCATTGGAGATATCACAGATGGAGTTAGAACTCGTCGTCAAATTGAACAAATGACGCATTGTGCTTTCCTTTCATCCATTGAACCAAAGAACATCAAAGATGCATGTGAAGACAGTTCATGGATTATCGCTATGCAGGAAGAACTCAATCAATTTAAACGAAATGATGTTTGGGAATTAGTTCCCAGACCAACAGATCATTCAATTATTCGTACCAAGTGGGTATTCAAAAATAAATTGGATGAATCTGGTCAGGTAATTAGAAACAAGCCACGATTGGTTGCACAAGGTTATAATCAAGAAGAAGGTATTGATTATGATGAAACCTATGCACCAGTTGCTCGTCTTGAGTACATTCGCATGTTGTTATCATTTGCATGTTTTAAAGATTTTAAATTATTTCAAATGGATGTCAAAAGTGCTTTTTTAAATGGATTTCTTAAGGAGGAAGTTTATGTTGAACAACCTCCTGGTTTTCATCATGAAAATTTTGAAAATCATGTTTTCAAATTAAAGAAAGCTCTTTATGGTCTCAAACAAGCACCTTGTGCTTGGTATGAAAGACTTAAAAACTATCTTTTAAATTCTGGTTATAATATTGGTAAAATAGATTCCACTCTTTTTATTAAAAATATTAAATCTGACATAATCATTATTCAAATATACGTTGATGATATTATTTTTGGTTCTACTAATGAATCTCTTTGTCAATATTTTTCTAAGATTATGCAGAAAGAATTTGAGATGAGTCACATGGGTGAACTCAATTACTTCCTCGGTCTTCAAATCAAACAATTAAAGGAAGGAATCTTCATTCATCAAAGCAAGTACTCTAAAGAACTCATCAAGCGTTTTGGTTTAGAAAGTTCTGCAGAAAAACGTACTCCAATGAGTACTTCTACATCTCTCGACAAAGAATTAAATGGTAAGAGTGTTGATCAACGTCTTTACAGAGGTATGATTGGCTCTCTACTCTATTTAACTGCTAGTAGACCAGACATTATGTTTTCAGTATGTTTATGTGCACGTTTTAAGGCAGATCCTAAAGTTTCACACTTAACTACCGTAAAAAGGATTATTAGATATGTTAAGCACACTTCTGATTTTGGTTTATTTTATCCCAAGTCAAGCACATTTGATTTATTATCCTATAGTGATGCAGACTTTGCTGGTTGCAAATCAGATCGTAAAAATACCAGTGGTACTTGCCACTTTTTAGGTCATGCTTTAGTTTCTTGGTTTAGCAAAAAGCAAAATTCTGGTTCATTATCTACAACCGAGGCAGAATATATTGCCGCCGGTTTAGCATGTGCTCAAATCTTATGGATGAACCAAACTATATCTGACTATGGTATTGATTGCTCTACTTGCCCTATTATGTGTGATAATACTAGTGCTATTAATCTTTCTAAAAATCCTGTGCATCATTCTCGTACAAAACATATTGATGTACATCATCATTTTTTGGATGACCATGTTCAGAAAGGAGATATAGTTCTTAAATTTATAGCTACTGAACATCAGATAGCTGATATTTTAACCAAACCATTGAAAGAAGATACTTTTATTAAGCTTCGTAGGAATTTAGAGATTATTAGTGAATCGAACTTATGACACTTTCTTATTTTTATTTTTAGAATTTTTCTCAAATTTTTTCAGATTTTTCTGGCTATTTTTAAAATTGGTCGACCAATTCACCTATATTGGTCGCCAATTTTCGAATTTTTATTATTTTTTAATTTTTCGGTAACTACTTCATCTTCCCGCTTATTCTCGTTATTCGTTCCCTCCATTTTTAGTTTCAGAAACTGAACCCATCCATTCGTTTTCGAATTTTGGTGGGATTCGTTCTCTACCAATTGGAATTTGTCAGTTCCAACAACTTCCCATAACTATTTTTCACCTTATTTAATTCCTTCCTAGGGAGTCTCAATCTCACAAAAATATCTCTGACTATTTTTTCTTCCCAACGCATCCCTTCATTTTTCCCAAAGAAACCCACCGGTCTCTCCCGATTCTTCATCGTCCTCCCCTCAAATCGCCGGCCTCCACCCTCTCAATCCATCGGTGCCTCCTTCCATCCACTCGCCCGTGGCCGATCCTCCGCATGTTCCCTTCAATCGAACCTCCGGCGCTCTCCTCGGCCGCCCGATCTTCCCTTTCGACGGATCCGACCCCATCTTCGCCGGCGACCACCTTCAATCCGCCTTAGTTCTTTTTTTTTGTTTGGTATAGCTCTTAAGCAAGCTGTTCTCTAAGTCTTTGGCTATGTTGTTTTGTCATATAATGTTCCGGCTATGAGATATATGACTGTCCTTTACTTCGTAAGTTTGGATATATTTTTTTGTGTGCCACTAATCGGTGTATTTTTTGTTATTCAGTACATAGTTTTGTGGTACCTCCATCTTCTGATTGATATATTTCGCATGTTCATTTGCCTAGATTGGTGCTGACTTCTTAGTCATTTTTTAACAGAAGTTAATTTTTCTTTGGCTCTGTTTTGACATTTGTTCTTGTGATGTACTCTGTTGATATTCATTCTTCTATATGCGTTCACTGCTATGTTCTGTAATGCTTGTTTACTTCACTAACTTATCCTCTCTTCACAGTTTTGACACTTTTACTGCTGTGCACTTTTGTTCCTTATTTCTCACAGGATTTTGCTGTTCATTTATTTTTCCAAAACACTCACATATACTCCATACTTCGGCCTCCCTAATTCTACATTTTAACTGCCTTATTCTACATTTTTTTAAACTTCCTTATACATTAATTATTTTTTTTTCAGGCACATTTCGGCCCATGCCAATGACCCTGTTTTGTTCATTTTTCATTTTCGGCCTACATCATTTTTGTCTTTCCTTTTGTGATCTTCTTCCTATTTTTTTCACAAATATAATGCTTTGGCAATTCATTTTAAAGTGGCATGTCCACTACTTATTTCGGCCGGCATTGGTCTATTTATTATTATTATTTTTAAGGCCTGACTTCTTTTATATTTTTCATGCTCTTTCCATTCATTATTTTTCATGGCTTGCTCTTTATTACGGTCTTCATATTTTTCTTGGCTAACACCTGATTTTCAACTCTGACCAAATTCGGTTCATTTTTTAATAGCCTATCTCCTTTGACCGCATTTTATAATCCCCTCATTAACTAACTTTGCCTCTTTTTGAGGATTCCAAAGTGGAGAATATATTTCATCTACTCAGGGGGAGTATTCACTAACTCCACATATTCAGGGGGAGTATATCTGATATGTTGAATTTTACTTATATATATATTTTTTTCTTGTTTGTCATCATCAAAAAGGGGGAGAATGTTGGAATTTCATAATTCCATATTTCTATTCCCATATGGTTTTGATATGACAAACACATTCAGTGTTACTAACTCTATGTATGCAGATACATATCAATGCCGAGTTCCACACAATCAGATATCTTCATGCATACTCAATCAGATATACCATTCATGAAGCTGGAAAGACAAAGGCACCTAATCCACGACTTGGATATATAATCACTTGATAAGGATCTCCTGCAAAGAAGCTTCTCAGATTCAGTTGCAGATTCAGTCCTATCTACGGCTTTATGTAATCAATGTAAAAATTTAATTTATTAGAGTCACAAAGCCTTGTGATAATATATCTTAGCCATCTAGGTTCCATTCCTCAGAGATCTACACTTCCCAATTTCGAAAATTCGCAACTTTGAAAATTGGCAGCCAATAACCCCATTTTGGTCGACCAATTTTAAACCTTCGAATTTGGTTATGGGATTGCATATGCAAACTCCCCTAACCGTGTAGATTCTAGAAATGTCTTCCAACGGTCGAAATTCCCTCTCTAAATTTTGTTCGACCAATGTGTCCTTTTGGTCGACCAATTTCAAAACTAGCCGTTTTGATCCCAAATTTTCAGGGACGGTTCCTGCCCGTTTTCCAACGTTAACTACAGTCCCCAACCGTCCCTAAACACTATAAATAAAGGGGTAGACCCTCTCTTTTCTTACACACACTTTCCTCTTCTTTACTCTCTTATTTGTTGGAATTAAGTCTTCTCTTTTCTAAAGCTTTAAGTCATTAGTTGTTCTTTTCTTATTTGTAAGAAGAAATCATTAGATTTCCTTCTTCGTTTAAGAACGGAAGAACTTGGTTTTTCAACAACATTTTGAAAAGTTGTTTGTGTTCATAATTGAAGAAGAAATCGATTGATCTCTCTCTCTTCTTTTATAAACCAGAGAACTTCAAGTGTTGCGCTTCATTACATATCTTTTACATCTTGAAGTTCTTCTTCTAAAACACCATCCTTGAATTCATTCTCTGAAATTTATAACAAGGCTATATGTGTTTTTTTTCTATTTCATTATTTTACAGGTTTGAATCTCTGTTAGAGATTGTACAAAGTTTGGGACACGGGGAGTGTCGCCATTTTTGTAAGTTGGTGCTTGCGGGGCAAGTGATTATAGTGGATTGAAAATCTCTACGGGGTAGAGGACTGGAGTAGGATCACAAGGATCCGAACCAGGATAAATCTCTGTGTTTGCGATTGATTTAATTTCAGTACTTGTCTTTTTATTTCTGTGCCATCTTTACAAATATTACTAACATTTTATTTGTGACAATTTTTTAATATACACTATTCACCCCCCTCTAGTGTAATGATCCTTACAGGCTAAAATTACAAATAGGGCAATATAAAAATAGAGCTCAGGAATGAGTGTACCCATTAGCGAAACGATTCCTTGCTCGCAAAGGACCCCACGTAGCGCAAAGGAGAGATTTATTAAGCCGCATCACTTCAATCCAATAAGAGAGGAATTTTTGAAATAGGGGACATTAGGGCTAGTGTTAGGGCGAAATTTAGGGTTGAATGAGGTGGATGGGAGTGGAATTGATGGAGAGAGAGAGAGAGAGATGGAGGAAGTGGGGAGAGGATTTAGGAGTAGTGGGAGAGAGTGTGAGACTGTTTGAGGGGGTGAGAAGACGAAACGACCAAAGGAAGAGGATGAGTTCGGGTGAAAATGAATCGGGTGAAGGGGGTTATTTATAGGGTTAGGCGAACCGATCGGGTGAGATCTCACCCGATCGGTTGGGTTAATTTTCGAAAAAAAATTTGTTGGAAAGCAGCTATAAGCGAATCAATCGGGTGAGTTTTCATCCGATCGGTTGGCCACTTCACAAATATTCCCGAGAGCACTGTAATTTTCACCTGGTCTGCCACCCGATCACAGCTTCAGCTCAATCGATCGGTTGATATAACTTCAAAATTTCCCGAGAGCTCTGCTGTTGTCACCTGATCTGCCACCCGGTCTCAGCTTGTTCCACCCGATCGGTTCGCTGATGTACTGATACATGGCCATCTTCAGATACGGCCCACCCGATCGGTTGATGAATGAACCAATCGGGTGGGGGTAATTTCCTGTACAAACACAAAAAATCATCTAAGTCTCCCAATGATTAACCCTATAGCAGTATTTATTCACCAAAAATAAGAAAACTAATCCTATAGATAACGACGACAGTTTAAAACATGGGTTGCCTCCCATGAATAGCTGTTGTTTAAAGTCGTTTGCTCGACTCCTGGTATATGATCTTCAGGGGGGTTGATGCGGGTGATGCCCAATGATTGGCATCACATCAGCTTTTGGAGTAGTGATCCTTGTCGGTGGTAGAGGTGACAGGTAGATGCTCTCTACGATCCTCCCGTTGGGGGTGTCCGGGGCTCCTCCCTCACGTTGGCATCTACCGCTGCTCTTCACAGGATCCGGACTTCGTCAGCAGTAAGCCCCAAGGGCTCTTTTCCCTTGCTCCTATTCGGAGCAACCTTCTTGAATCCAGGAGGAGTCGTCTGTGAGACACACACTTCTCCAGCTACTTCTTCTTCTTTCACTTCGACGTGCTCCTCAAGGCTCCCTAAGCTAGCGAGGGGGTTCCTCGAGAGAATCTCCCAAGATCCAGCCTCTACGACTCTTTCTTCTTCAGCTTCCACCACATTGCAACTTTTCTCATCCGATGGATGCTTCATTGATAGTCCCAAATCAAACTCGACTTTTTGTTCGCCCACATTTAGGGACAGCTTCCCCTTCTTGACATCAATCATTACGCTGACTGTTGCCATGAAGGGCCTTTCGAGAATAATCGGGGTATGATTGTCCTCCGGCATGTCCATCACCACAAAATCCACAGGCACGTGTATGCCGCTGACGTTCACCGGTAAGTCATCCACCACCCCAACCGGGTACTTCACCGATCTGTCTACAAGTTGCAGCGTCATTCCGGTGGGTTCAAGTTCGCCCATTCTTATCCTCTTGTATACTGATAGAGGCATCAGACTCACGCTCGCACCTAAATCGACGAGCACCCGATTGATTTTCACCTCTCCTATCGAGCATGGGATAGAGAAGCTCCCTGGGTCCTTGAGCTTTGGCGGGTTCGCTCGTTGAATCAGAGGCTGTACTCTGCTGTCAGGACGACTTTTTCTTTCCTTGAACCCTTCGTCACCAAATCCTTCAGAAATTTAGCATAAGAAGGGATGGTCTTTATGGCCTCTAGGAAGGGAATATGCAAACTCAAGTCTTTAACCATGTCGAAAAAATTGCCGTATTTCTCATCTATTTTTGCCTTGGAAAGTCTTTGGGGAAATGGCACCACAGGTTTGAACACCCTTAAGTTGCCCCCCTCGTTCTTCTTCTCTTCTTCCTCAGAGACTCCCTCCGGAGTCATGGTCTTTGATGACAAAGCTCCATCGTCACTTGCTTTTACATTTGGTCGCCCATCGACTGATGGAGCTTCGGGTTCTTTGGCGGCCTCCCTAGTCGGAATTTGCGTGCCGCTTCTTAATACTATCGCAGACACATTTGCATGGTCATGTGTTAACGCCAATGTTTGATTGGGCCCCCTAGGATTGACCTCATGCTGACCTGGCAATTGGCTATGTGCCCTCTGAAGATCTGCCACTTGCAACCCCAGCTGGGTTACTTGATCAGTCAAGGTCTTCTGTCCCATTTGCAGCTGCAGGTTAATCTTCTCCTAGTTCATTATATATTGGGTCAAGAGATTCTCGACCGGAGAGATTACCCGTTGTTGGTTAAATGGTTGCTGCTGTGGCGGGGGCTGCTGATTCCTGGGGGGTACTGCTGGTACATCTGCTGGGGCTGTTGTTTCTGCTGGTACAACTGCTGCTGCTGCCGAGGTGGCTGATACAATTATTGCTGAGGTTACTGGGGCTGCTGGTATGGTGCCTTATAGCTCAGGTTCGGGTGGTTCCGGTTATTGGGAGTATACGCCGGATTCGTGCTTGTCCTTGGTGGAAAGGGCGTGTTACCCATTGGGTTATAGAAAAGAGTGTTCGCCTGATCCACCGGTGGTAAGATATCACCAACAACAAAGTCTCCCAGGATTTCATCTTCCACTGCTGCTACTTGCTGGGTGTTGGCACCTCTAGCTCCCACCATAAATGCCGAGATCTGTGTAGATAGGAAATCAAATTTGCTAGATAATTTGTCGACATCTTCCACTCTGTGCATCCCTCTAGATCTGGGTGTGGCGCGTTCATCGCACCACCTATCATTATTATATGCCATGTTCTCCAGAATGTTACCGGCATCTTCTTCGTTTCTTGACATGAAGGACCCTCCAGCCGCAGCATCCATTGAAGATTTCAGATCATCCCTCAATCCATTGTAGAACAAATTGATGATCTGTGATTTGGGGAGCTCATGGTGAAGGCATTTCTGTTGCATCTCTTTATACCTCATCCATGCCTTGCGCAAGGATTCGTGGCTGCCTTGGGAGAAGGAGGAGATCTCACTACTCAGCTTTATCGTCTTTCCCGGGGGAAAGAACTTGTTCAGGAAAGCATTGGACAACTTCTCCCAAGTTGTGAAGGTATTGGGGTCCTTCCCCTTTAGCCATTGTTTGGCTTTATCCCTCAGAGAGAATGGGAACAGTCTGAGCCGGATTGCTTCAGTCGTCACACCGTTGATTCTAAAGGTGTCGCACTTCTCCAAAAAGGAGTCCAGATGCTCAATCGGACTCTCCATTAGTTCCCCTGAAAATTGGTCATGTTGGATCCACGTCACCAACGACGGCTTTAGTTCGAAATTTCCGGCCGTAATGGCCGGAGGTTGGATGCTGGACGTGGACCCGATGGACGGCATCGAGTACTCAATCAAGGACTTCTGGGGAGGGGTATTTTCTCCGATGGTTGTAGACTCTTCCCTTCTTCTTCTATCGGCGTTCAAATGCCTCACGGTGGCATTAATCTCTGGATCTAGAGGAATCAAGTCGTCGAGACTTCTTGTATTCCTGCGCATGAAAAATCAACAAACACCCGTGAAGCACGTATGATATAACTTCAGATTAAAAAACAGAAAATAAAGAGTAAAAAATAAAAATAAAAAGTAGAATGCAAAAATTATCGCGTGGTGATGATGTGAACTAGTTTCTAAGGTTCACAGGGTCCTAAAATAAACAAGCATGTTGCCTCCCTGGCAACGGCGCCATAAAGCTTGACGTCCCCTAAATTTAACAATATAGGCAGTGGGATCGGGATACCAGATTTAAATATTTGTAACCGCAAGCGCACGGTGTTGTAGTGTGGCTTGGGGGTCGAATTCAGGGAGGCATGTGTTGTGCTTGTAGTCAAGAAGGAACCGGTTCACCCGATGGGTGAGCTAGCCCGATCAATCAGTAGGTTGTCACAAAATAGGAATACGAAGGATGTAAGATATAAAAAGGAACCTAGGACTTTGGTTTCCACTCTATCATGTGCCCTCTCTATTACGACCGACGGATAGGAAGACGATCAGATTCTAGGATTTAGTGGTTAGATGTTGCCTCTAAGAGTGATACCTAGCGTCCTATGGGCATGATATTCCGGTCGATGCCCAGGATGATACGCTAGGTCTACCCGGGTTCGGATGGTGGGCATTCCCATGTCCATTAACACCGACCAACTCCAGGAGTGCTAAGCTCGCAACGATTACTCCCAATATTTCATCCTTCCGTTCCCACACTCTAGGATTCAATGTCTACGCTAGGGGTGTGAGCTGTGGCTAAGGGATCAAACACCAGTTTTATTTCTCCTTGGCCCGACGGTTAAAGGCGGACTTTCTCCCGTCAGTGAAAATAAAACGCCCCGCGTAACCATCTAAATTCCTAAACCCTATCGAAATCCTAATCATATGGTCGTTCTAGGGAGAAACCACGAAGGGGTTTCCACTAATGCCCTAGATTGGGGAACTACTCACAATTCATGACGAAAATAGCATCACAACAAAATTCAACCATTGAAATCGAAATCAGGCAATAGAAAAGAGAAGCTAACAATGGTATTAATACAATATTAAAGTTTCAGAACAATCAGAAAACTTACCAGGCGGAATAAATTTCGAGCCGTCACAAATCCCAAAAAGACAGAAAATACAATGGGGATAGTTTTTGGGAAAAACCTAGGTCACTATATATAGAAAATACGGCCACCCGATCCGGTGAAGCATCACCCGATCGGGTGAGCTGACAGTCGACTTGGCCTTCAGTTCTTCCGCTACTCCACCCGATCGGTTGAAGCAACCGGGTGAGTCTTCGGCTCATGAGTTGGGGATCTCGGCTACAGATGAACCGATCGGGTGAGATGTCACCCGATCGGTTGGAATTCAGCTCCAAAAAATAGAGAGCTCTGTCGGTTTCACCTGATCGACGAACCGATCGGGTGAGCTGCTCTTCACTTCTGCTCCTGTCCGGGTCGGATACGTGTGCACCAACCGTTCGGGTGGCTCTGTCCACCCGATCGGTTGATAACTGATATATGGAATTCTTCGATGTTTGGCCCTCGAGATCGCGCGTGACACCTCTCGTAGTTCCGGGTACTCATGATATCTTCTTTATATGTCCCCAGCACTGTCATTGTCCTGCATTGGCACAAAAACAGAAAGAAGTGAAAGAAAACTAAAAATCACAAGAGAATGGGTACGGAACGACGGAAAACAATGGAAAATCACTAAGAAGACGTGCATGAATATATAAAATATAAATGCACGTCAGTAGCGCAGTAAGGGTTCATCGGGATCGCCTCGGATGCGGGTAGCATAGCGGAGCGATGTCAACGGGGAGGAGCAGCTATTATGGTCTCGAACGACGAGAACGACAGCAACAGCAACAAGACGAGGCGACTGCGTCAGCGAGGAGGGCATCGACTACGTACGGCCTGAGGGGGAAAGATGGCGCAGCGACGTCGGAGAACGACGGCAGCGGCATCGACTGCTTGGACTTGCGGTAGCGATAACTCGTGGCCTGGAGGGTTTGCACACGGCAGCGAGGGAACAATGCAACGGGGGCTAGGGTGTTCGGCCTGGGGTGTGTTGCGTGTTGCCCAAAGGGAGAGGGTGTGCGGCAATGAAGAAGGAGGAGGACGTGGTCGAGAGGAGGGGGTCGGCAGTTCTGGGGTTCTCGTGGATGGCGCGCGGCCTGGAGGTGATTGTATGACTGTCTTGTGTTGGAGAGGAAGAGAAGAAAGGCTTGGGGGTTTTCTGGTGAAAGCTAGGAGGAGGAGATGGCTCCGGCCTCTAGGGTTTTGGCCGGGTGTTTTGAAGAGAGTGGAGTTGGGGCTCTCGGGCTCTGTAGTTTAGGGGTTGTGTATGCTGAGCGCAAGAGTGAAGGGCTAGGTTTATTTGTTGCATGTTGAGGGGATGAGAGGTGGCACGGCCTGGAAGGTGCTGGGCATGGTGTATCACTGGAAGTGATTGGAGGGTGGCCGGAGGGCAGCTGCTGTTGCATGGATATGGAGCAAGGGTGAGGGCTGCCAACAGATCTGGGTGAAGAGAGGGGAAAGGGGAGAACTGCAGGCGGGTCTGTGGGGTTTGGTGGCCGGACGACAGCTGTTCTTGCTAGGAGGAGATGGGTTGCTCGAGTGCATGGGGGTTGAAGAAAGGGAGAGGACGACGGCAGCGAGTGGAGGAGGCCCACGGTTGCTGGGTGTAGGGGCCGGCAGTCAAGTCGATGCACACGCAGGGTGTTGGCGGTGAACTGGTGGTCGACGCCTGTGCTCGACTGTGTGCGAACGTCGAGGGAGAGGGAGCAGCAAGAGGGGTATCTAGGGTTCGGCCTCTAGGGAGATGGGATAGGGTTTTAGAGTTTGAAAGAAATGAGAAAGGAAGTATAGGCTGTTTCGTGCGGCTCCAAAAAAATAACCCCAGGATAGCTTAATATAGTGTAGGGAAGAGAAAGATAGAGAGAACGTGGAAGGGGAAGACGTGGGAGAGAAAAAACCCAGGGTGGTTTGTTGGGATATGGGATTTGATTTGAATATGGGAAATTGATTTTCTTAACAGACTGACTTGACTTCCTCAAGCCTGAAACATATAGTTTAGTAGGTAATTAGTATTGAATTAGGATAAGTTAAGTAATAGATTAGGTTTAAAATTAATAACTGAGTTTGATTTGGAAATGTACAGCACCAAAAAATAATAAGAAAAGAATGTTTTTTCTCTTAAAGTAATTAATATGAGATTTGCAATTAGGTCCCTCGAAGTCAAAAAAATTACAACGAAGGTGCCGAAGCGATCGTGCCTCCGAGAGGATCGTGGATGCAAGTTCGGTCGCGCATCTGAGTTACGAATAGTAATAATAAAAAATAAAAAAGGAAACATCCACATGAAACAACAAAGATACGCGCTAAAATACGTACGGTCGGAAAGTGACCGTTACATCCTACCCACCTTACAAAAAATTCTGCCCTCGAAATTTCTAACACCTACTAATCAGGAAACAAAAGAGGGTAGCGCTCTCTCATCTCGTCTTCTCTCTCCCAGGTGGACTCTTCTGGCGATCCATGACGCCACATCGCTCTCACCAGGTCGACTACCTTGTTCCTCAACTGCTTCTACCGACAATCCAAAATCTGCAATAGCGGCTGATCATACGTCAGGTCCGATCGAACTATGATCACTGAAAAATCCACAGTGTGCGATGGGTCACTGACATATTGACGTAGCTGAGATACATGGAAAACTTCATGAACTCCCTCCAAAGATGGTGGTAGAGCAAGGCGATAAGCCAGTGCTCCCACACGCTCCAGCACGTCAAAAGGTCCAATATCCTCGTACTCAGCTTTCCATTCTTCCCGAAACGAATGACTCCGTGGTTCGGAGAAATCTTCATGAAGATATTATCTCCTGGCTTAGACTCCAAAGGTCGCCTCTTGGCGTCTGCCCAATTCTTGAAGCGATCCTAAGCAATCCGGAGCTTATCCCTGATGTCTCTCATGACATCCACAGCCTCTACAATCATCTTTGGACCCAACATCTCTCGGTCTCTGATGTCATCCCAGCTCAGTGGCGATCGACATTTCCTTCCATATAGGGCAGCAAATGATGCCATGCCAATGCTCGCCTGTTAGTTGTTGTTGTATGAGAATTCCACTAGATGGAGATGATCTTCCCACGAACCCTTCAAATCGAGCGTACAAGCTCTCAACATATCCTCCAGAATCTGAATAGTCCTCTCTGACTGGCCATCGGTATGTGGGTGGTATGACGTGTTGAAAACTCAGACTCGTACCAAGATTCTCCTGCAGCCTCTTCCAGAACTGAGACGTAAACCTCGAGTCCCTGTCGGATACAATGCTCACCGGAACTCTATGTAAGCGCACAATCTCCTGTACGCACTTGGTCTACATCAGAAACTAAACCTTGAGAGGGAAACTAGTAATAGAGAAGTAAAATAATATTTACCTCTGGATACTTCCTCGCCAAGATCTCTGTGGACTGTCCCACTCGGAATGGAATGAAATGCGCAGACTTGGTCAATCGGTCAACGATCACCCAGACTGCGTCGTTCTGCTTCGGGCTCCGACGTAGGCCTGTCACAAAATCCATCGTGATGTGCTGCCACTTCCACTCTAGAATAGGAAGCGATTGTAGCAGTCCTGCTATCCGATGGTGCTCCGCCTTCACTTGCTGGCATACCAAACATTTGGCAATGCCAATCCACCAATAATTCAGATGGAGGTCCTTGTACATCTTCGTGCCTCCAGGATGTATGGAATAAGGCGATCTATGTGACTCATTCAACAGCTCATCTTTAATGTCTCCTGCAGGTACGCAGAGTCTACTGCCGTATCTGAGGGATCCATCCTCATAAATGATTATGTCCAAAGTCTAGCTTCTACCTGTCTTCTGATCCTCTGCAGCCTCGGATCTCCTGCTTGGGCTGCCTTGATATGATCCACGATCGTTGACTGAATCTACAAGTTCATCAAAGAAACGATCACTCCTGGTAGGACAACCTCGATATTCTTCCTCTAAGCTCCTGCTATCTCTCCAGTCGGCAATATGCATCATCACTGCAGAGAGTCTGCTCAAAGCATCTAGCACTACATTCACCTTCCCCGGGTGATACTACAGATCTATCTCATAATCTACCATTAGCTCCAACCATCGTCTCTGACGCATATTGATCTCCTTCTGAGTAAAAATATACTTCAAGCTTTTGTGATCGGTGAAAATTTTCTTGCAATCACTCAGCATGAAGCGTCTCTAGATCTTCAACGCAAATATCACCGCTGCTAACTCCAGATCATGTGTCGGGTAGTTCTTCTCAGATTCCTCAACTGCCGAGAAGCATACGCGACCACGTGACCATGCTGATGCAGGACACATCCGAGACCCCTGTCAGATGCACCACAGTAAATCTCGAAGCCTCCACTTCGATCCAGTACAGCCAATATTGGTGCTGTGGTCAACCTCACCTTCAAAATACTGAAGGCCTTCTCACAATCCTTCAACCAACAGAACTCCATATCCTTCCTCGTCAGCTTCATCATCGGCTCCATAATCCTCAAAAAATCCTTAATGAACTGACGGTAGTAGCCAGCTAATCCAAGAAAGCTCCTGATATCTGATGCTGATTGCGGCATCGGCCACTCGTTGACTGCTATGACCTTCTTCGGATCTACTGATATGCCATTACCGGACACCACGTGTCCCAGGAATGCAACTCTATCCAACCAGAACTCGCACTTACTATACTTGGCATACAGCTTATAACGTCTCAGTGTCTTCAACACTGTCCTCAGATGACGACTGTACTCCTCTTTAGACTTCGAGTAAATAAGAATGTCGTCGATGAAGATGACGACAAACTTATCCAGGAAGTCGTAGAAAATCAAATTCATCACGTTTATAAACACTGCTGGAGCGTTTGAGACACTAAACGGCCTGACTACGAACTCATAGTGTCCGTACTTTGTCATGAACGCCATCTTCAGAATATCGTCCTTCTTCACTTTCGGCTGATGGTATCCACTCCTCAAATCTAGTTTCAAGAAGACTCTCGAACCTTCGAGCTGGTCAAATATATCATCAATGCAGGGCAGCGAATACTTGTTCTTCACAGTCATTGCATTCAGCCCTCTGTAGTCCACACATATCCGGCGGGATCCATCCTTCTTCTTCACGAATAGGACACCCCAAGGTGACACACTAGGGTGTATAAATCCCTTCTACAATAGTTCGTCCAACTGCTTCTGCAACTCCTAAAGCTCTGCAAGAGCCATTCGATACGGCGCCTTCGAAATAGGTTGCGCTCCCGGTATAAGATCTATGCTGAACTCCAAAGCTCTGTTGGGTGGCAACCCTGAAATATCTTCGGGAAAGACGTCGTCGAAGTCTCTAACGACTGCTAGTCTACTGATCTCCATCTGCATGGCGACAACGATCGACTCCTCTGACTTGGCCCAGAAACTAACGGGCCCAAGCGATCGCTCCCTGCTATGAAACTCGAACCCCTGGTGGCCTGGTATCCTGAACACCACCTTCTTGCTACGGCAATCGATCGAAGCATGGAAATCTCCCAACCAATCGATACCAAGAACACCATCGAAATGTGGTAGATTATGGACAATGAAGTCGGCATAGAGTTTGTGTCCACTGATCACTAACGGAATCGATCGGCATCCCAAATTAACCGTCACCACTCTGTTCCCTGTAGTGATATCCCAATACTTTGGAAGCGTATGGGTGGGAATGGAGTGCTCTGTTACGAATCTCCGGTTATGATGCACATAGATGCACCGGAGTCGAACAAAGTTTGTGCCGGATAAGATGACACTAAGATGGTGCCTAAGATAAAGAGATAATAACTAAGGTCAAACAATGGTCACTAATCTAACTAGGGATTATTAGACTTTGCACATGGTAAACTGGATATTAAATGAAAGCGAGCACTTTTATCATTCTGAACTTTTCGCATGACCTACATAGACCACCACTAAAACCTGTCGCGCCCCGCTTCCCAAAACGGGTGCGAGGACGAGACGAAGGTCCGCATGGGCCGGAGCTGTGAGGCTCGGGCCCAATAAATGTCTGTAGAGGTACCATTTAATTGCATGTTCTTGCATATAAAAGTTCATAACAATAAGATAAGAGTACTCGAAAGGAAACTACATTCATTGATAAAAGAGATAATATCCAGCAATACATCAAGTCTAATAAAAGAAGCCCAAGCAAGGCTACAACTGTGAAAAAAGGAAACTAATGGTGTGACGCACCCAACCTAGACAAGAAGTAAAATGATGCTACGCACCCAAACTAGAAAGCAATAAACCTCTGTAAGACATCAACGGTGAGGGACCTCTAGGTCTGGTCCTCGTCTGGAACGTACTTCGGGTCAACGTCCTCCGGCTCCAAGTCCTCAAGTGAGGCCGGCTCGTCTGTGTACTCCGACTCAGTACCTGATGTACAACACCCAAGAGAAAAGGAGATGTACGTCAGGTAAAGTCTACAAGGGAAATGTGAGAATACTCTACTGCAAGTGTAAAGGAGTTTAAAGACGACATTTTAAGGTTGTTTACATGAGAGATGCAACAACAACAGCAGATAGTAAATGTGGCAGGCAATAGCCGTAGCATGTGCTACCAGCTACAAGACATGACAAGACTAGACAAGACTGTGTGACACCAAACGACTAGACAATACTGTGTGACACCAAGAGGGTTCACGCCTGCAGCTTATAAAGTGGTCAAACTCTCAAACCTGGTGGCCGCTCAATCCAACCCCACCCCAAGTTCTCAAGACAAGACTGTACGAGGATCACTCACTCTGCTATGAGTGCCTCTAACCCCACAGGTTGCAGGGGCCACTCACTCGCTAGGTGAGTGCCGAGCTTCTCATAGGCTGTTTTGTACCAAGTATCACCCACTCTGCTAGGTGGGTGTCTCATTCCCCGCAGGTTGCCAAGGGTCACTCACTCCGCTCGATGAGTGCCGGGCTTCCCGCAGGTTATTCAACACTATTTATGCATGAAATGACATGGCAGGACATGGCGAGAGTGAAGTAAATTCATTTCATTCTTAAGGTGTCCACACGCATACATACACAGATAATGATTTACTCGTTAGTTGTTGTAGTTTGTGACTAGACTTTGTCGTCAAGTCTAGGCTATTGTGAGGAGGTCCCGGACGCTATCATTTCACGTCCGGTTCTCTTGTTCATACTTTTACAGTTTAAAGAGAGAGGTGGCCATAACATGGCCGTAACTAACACAAGTGGGCACACTTGCCTGTGGTGACGAGAAGAACGTCTGTCGGAAGCGCCTCGTCACTGGCAGCGTGTCGGTCAAGGTCCGCTTTTAACAAGTCAACGGGCAGTGTCAGGACCGTTTTAGCAAATCCTATTAAGTTGTCTCTAAGTTGACCGTGGCTATCCTATCAGTTTCAAATACAGTTTTGAATGTTCAGCCTATTCAACGATTCTACCATATATGCACAGTTAAAAAGTCTGATCGTCGATTTATGGTTTCACAACATTCTAAAGGAGCGTAAAATAAATTAGTGAGTTAAGTTATCGATTTTTAATTAAGTTGTGATGTCTTAACGGTGTAGGTTTTTCTACGGTTATGGGACCAACCTAGAATGACACTCGAACGAGATCTGACGTCGGATCTGAAATAGTGGCAGTACTCGGTTTCCTCGACTGCGGTTAGTGCAGTAAGGGTTCGTCGGGATCGCCTCGGCTGCGGGTAGCGCAGCGGAGCAACGTCAACGAGGAGGAGCAGCAACAACGATCCCAAATGACGAGAACGACAACAACAGCAACAAGGCGAGGCGGCTGCGTCAGCGAGGAGGGCAGCGACTACGCACGGCCTGAGGGTGAAAGATGGCGTAGCGACGTAGGAGAACAGCGGCAGCGGTGGCAGCGGGTTGGACTTGCGGTAGCGATAACTCGCGTCCTGGAGGGTTTGCGCACGACAGCGAGGGAACGACGCAACAGAGGCTAGGGTGTTCGGCCTGGGGTGTGTTGCGTGTTGCCCAAAGGGAGAGGGTGTGCAGCAACGAAGAGGGAGGAGGACGTGGTCGAGAAGAGGGGTTAGCAGTTCTGGGGTTCTCGGGGATGGTGCATGGCCTGGGGGTGATTGTATGGCTGTCTTGCATTGGAGAGGAAGAGAAGAAAGGCATGGGGGGTTTCGGTTGAAAGCTAGGACGAGGAGATGGCTTCGGCCTCTAGGGTTTTGGCCAGGTGTTTTGAAGAGAGGGGAGTTGGGGCTCTCGGGATCTGTTGTTTAGGGGTTGTGTATGCTGGGTGCAAGAGTGAAGGGCTGGGTTTATTTGTTGTAGGTTGAGGGGATGAGAGGTGGCGCAGCCTAGAAGGTGCTGGACGTGGTGTATCGCTGGAAGTGAGTGGAGGGTGGCCGGAGGGTAGCTGCTGTTGCGTGGAGATGGAGCAAGGGTGAGTGCTGCCGGTAGATCTGGGTGAAGAGAGGGGAAAGTGGAGAACTACAGGCAAGTCTGTGGGGTTTGGTGGCCGGACGACGGCTGTTCTTACTGGCCGGAGGAGATGGGTTGCTCGCGTGCATGGGGGGTTGAAGAAAGGGAGAGGACGACGGCAGCGAGTGGAGGAGGCCGACGGTTGCTGGGTGTAGGGGCCAACAGTCGATCCGATGCGTGCGCGGGGTGTTGGCCTGAGGTTGGCCATGAGCTGGTGTTCGGTGCCTGTGCTCGGCTGTGTGCGCGCATCGAGGGAGAGGGAGCAGCAAGAGGGGGATCTAGGGTTCGGCCTCTAGGGAGATGGGATAGGGTTTTAGAGTTTGAAAGAAATGAGAAAGGAAGTATAGGCTATTTCGTGCGGCTCCAAAAAAACAACCCTTGGATAGCTTAATATAGAGTAGGGAAGAGAAAGATAGAGAGAACGTGGAAGGGTAAAACGTGGGAGAGAGATAACCCAGGGTGGTTTGTTGGGATATGGGATTTGATTTAAATAAGGGAAATTGATTTGCTTAACAGACTGATTTGACTTCCTCAAGCCTGAAACATATGGTTTAGTAAGTAATTAGTATTGAATTAGGATAAGTTAATTAATAGATTAGGTTTAAAATTAATAACTGAGTTTGATTTGGAAACGTACAACACCAAAAAAATAAGAAAAGAATGTTTTTTTTCTCTTAAAGTAATTAATATGAGATTTGCAATAAGGTCCCTCGAAGTCCAAAAATTACAACGAATGTGCCGGAGCGATCGTGCCTCCGAGAGGATCGTGGATATAGGTTTGGTCGTGCATCTGAGTTACGGATAGCAATAATAAAAAATAAAAAAACAGAAACACCCACACGAAACAACAAACATATGTGCTAAAATACGTACGGTCGAAAAGTGACCTTTATACAACATCTCACCGCCGCACGGCCCGAGTTGACGACGGATCGCCAGGCATGTGCCAACTGTTGGGAAATGCTGGGCTGCAGCACATGCGGTGGGGCTAAATCCCACCACCGCTTGGCCCAAATCGACGATGGCCTGCTGCACTGCCCGAATCAATGGCGGACCGCCCCAAAGCTCGAATCAACGACAGACCGCCAGGCGCATGCCTAAGGTGTGGAATATGGGGCTGCGGCCCGTGCGGTGGGGTAAAATCACACTGTCGAATGGCCCGAATCGATGACAGACCGTCGAGCACGTGCCGACCATGTGGAAATGCGAGGCTACGGCCCATGCAGCGGTCCAACGTCGATTCAGGCCATACGGCTGTGGGATTTTGCCCCATCGCATGATCAGTAGACCTGCATTTCCCCACCGTCGACACGTGCTCGTCTGTCTATCGTTGATTCGGGCATTGTGTTGGTCCGTCGTCTATTTGGGCCAAGCAATGGTGGGATTTTGCCCCATCGCATCGGCTGCAGAACCACATTTTCCCATCGTCAACATGTGTCCGGTGACCTGTCCTCGATTCGGGCCAAGCGCCGGTCCGTCGTCAATTCGGGCCAAGTGGTGGTGATATTTTGCCCCACCGCATGGGCCGTAGCCCTGTATTTCCCTACCGTCGGCATGCGCCTGGTGGTCCGCCGTCGATTATGGCCATTCGATGGTGGGATTTTGCCCCCACTGCATAGGATGCAGTACCGCATTTCCAAACCATTGGCACGCACCCGGTAGTCTGTTGTCGATTCAGGTTATGCGGTGGTCCATCGTCGATTCCGGCCATGCGGCAGTGGGATTTTGCCCCACTGAACGGGCCGCAGCCCTGTATTCCCCATCCTTGGCATGCGCCCAACGGTCTATCGTCAATTTAGGCCATTCGACGGTGTGATTTTGCCCGCCACGCATGGGCCGCAACGCCTCATTTCCCCACCATCGGTATGCGCCCGGTGGTCTGTCGTCGATTTGGGCCATTCGGTGGTCCTTTGTCGATTCGTGTCAAGCGGTAGTGGGAATTTACCACATCGCACTGGCAGTAGCCCAGCATTTCCTCACCATCGACACGAGCCCGGTGGTCCATCGTCGATTCGAGTCATGACCGATGGTCCACTATCGATTCGGGCCATGCGACGGTTGGATTTTGCCCCATCGCACCAGTCACAACCCCGCATTTCCCCACCGTCGGCACGCGCCCGACAGTCCGTCGTCGATTTAGGTCATGACCGGCGGTCCATCATCGATTTGGGCCATGTAGCGGTTGGATTTGTTTCCCATCACACAGGTCGTAGCCCTGTGTTTCCCCACCTTCGGCACACGACCGACGGTCAGTCGTCGATTCGGGCCTTGACCGACGGTCAGTCGTCGATTCGGGCCTTGACCGACGGTCCGTCGTCAATTCGGGCAATGACCGATGGTCCGTCGTCGATTCAGGCCATGCGGTAGTTAGATTTTTCCCCACCGCACAGGACCATATCCCTGCATTTCCCCACCGTCGGGACGTGCCTAGTGGTCCGTCGTCGATTTGGGCCTTGCGACGAGGGATTTTGCCCCCACCACACAGGCCGTGGCCTCGCATTTCCCCATCGTCGGCACACGCACGGTGGTCCATCGTCGATTAAAGCCATGTGGCCATGGGATTTTTCCCCATCGCATAGCCCAGCATTTCTCCACCGTCAGCACTTGCCCGGAAGTCCATCATCGACTCGGGCCATGACCAATGGTCTATCATCGACTCAGGCCAAGCGACGGTGGAGTAAAAAACTGCCGTTGCATGGCCCGAGGCGACAACGGACCGTCGGGCACGAGCTGATGGTAGGGAAATACAGGGCTGCAGCCCGTGCGGTGGGGCAAAATCTCACTGGCACATGGCTCGAGTCGATGTCAGACCACCGAGCGCATGCCGACGGTGGGGAAATGTGGGGTTGTGGCCTATACGGTGGGACAAATTCCCGACGGTGCATGGTCCGAGTCGATGACAGACCGCCGAGCACGTGCAGATGGTGGGAAAATTAAAGGCTGCAGCTTATGCGGTGGGGCAAAATCTCGTCGGTGTATTGCCCGAAACGACGACGGACCGCCTTTTATGTCCAACGGTCGCATGGCCCGAATCGTCGATGGACCACTGCATGGCCGACCGTTGCATGGCCCGAGTTGACGATGGACCACCAGGCGCATGCCGACGGTAGGACAATGCGGTATTGTTCCGCCATGCAGTGGGGCAAAATCCCACCATCGCACGGCCCAAGTTGACGACGGACTGCCAGGTGCATGCCAACTATTGGGAAATGCTGGGCTGTGGCCCACGTGGTGGGGCAAAATCCCACCATCGCTTGGCCCGAATCGACGACGGACCGCCCCATGGCCCGAATCGACGACGGACCGCCTGGAACATGTCGAATGTGTGGAAATGTGAGGCTGCAACCCGTACGGTGGGGCAAAATCACATTGTCAAATGGCCTGAATCGACGATGGACCACCGGGCACGTGCCGACGATGGGGAACTGTGGGGCTATGGTCCATGCACTGGTCCGACGTCAATTCGAGTCATACTGCAGTGGGATTTTACCCCCACCGCATGATCAGTAGACCCGCATTTCCACACCGTCGACACGTGCTCGTCTGTTTGTTGTCGATTCAGACATTGCGGCTGATGCAAACCCTGCCAGGAACGACGAGACCCGACAGCGAAGAGGAACCCAAGATCGTTTTATAATCAGAATTTGGATGAGATCTCGACCCGTTGTACGACAAAAGCAAGAACCTCGATATAGATGACCTCGACCCGTTGCTTATTACAAACAAAGAACCTTGGTTTAAGGAAGACGCACAAACGGTGGTGGAATTCCGTTTGATAAGTCGATGGTGAACACCACGGAAAACTCCGATAAGTTTGAATAGTTCTTCAAAGAACCAAAGAGAAATTCTCTCAAAAATTTTACCAAAAAATCAACTGCATTTTCCATTGCTTAGATGCCTTTTAATAGGCTCAAAATTACAAGGAAAGTTCCTAAATTTTAGGCTAAAATTATGGCTACAAATCAGCCCATTAATTAGCAGATCACTTGCCAACAAATAGAAAAAGAAAGTAATTATCTCGGCATGCAAGCCTTCCAAAAATAAAAATGAAAGTAATTTATAGGCATGCAAGCCTTCCAAAAATAGAAAAGGAAAGTAATTTCTATGCATTCGAGCCTTCCAAATAGAGTATTTGGCATGCGAGCCTTCCAAATAGAATATTTGGCACATGCAAACAAAAATAAAATATGTTTCGCTTTAGAATAATAATAATAATAACAACCATATCCTCTGATTTAATGCTAGTAGGATGCAAAAGCCTTCTCTCCAAGTAATTGTAGCTGCATGTATACATTCTCTGCTGCATCAATGAAGACATTGGGCTGCTCAGCAATTTGTGCTTGGATAAATAAAAGAACAGGCTGCCAAATTGCTTTCTCTCTTAATTTATTGTTATATCCGATGAGTTGCTCCTCTTCCAAATATTTGTAACAGCTGCCCCCTATTTGTTTTCTGTTTTCCTTTTTTTGCTTCGCCGCATGTTCATGATCATTAGGCCCATTTTATATTTGTTGTAGGATGGCAGGCTGACCTAGTCTTTCAATGTGCTCTAGCTTTTTCCCATGAAACAATTGGTGGCATATTTTTTCAAACTCTTGCACATGTAAATATGGATTCTCCTCTTCTGTACCATGGAAGACTGGTAGGATTCGGGTCAAATCAGAAATAAAGTTTAAAAGGTATGCATCACCATCCATATATATCTTTTTTTAGAAAAAAGATACGAAAATAGAAAAAAATCCTAAGCTAGAAGATGGAAGGGTTTCACCGAATGTTCCTCTATACGAACTGTAATTGTAGCGTACAAGTACTGGTACCCCCGACAACGGCACCAAAAACTTGACTCGTCTCAAAATGTGTGAGCGCTACTTCCAAGTGTAGGAGATCGAACAAGTAATAATCCTGGTGAGTCCAAGTATCGTATCTGTGGGACAACTGACCTGTAAAACCATGAACTTCAGTTTATAAAGAATACTAAAACGATAATAACCAACCACCTATCGGAGATATAAGTAATGGTGTCGATTGTTTAAAATAATAAAAGAGAATCCTACGAAAATTACGGCGAAGTGATATTGGGGTACCAAAATGGAAAGGATGTGTTGGTCGTGATTTCATTAGGGGTTTGCAATCAATGGTAATTGATGTCATGGTTAATTAATTGGTTCAGAACATTCGCAGTGAAGATTCATAGATGATCCTCGCGGATCATGTGTGAATCAAGATCTAAAACATCAGAATCAATTACTTAACCTAAATAACACGACGTTTCACTTACAAGGTATGAGAACGTCGAAAAATATTGCAATAAAGAGCATAAAATATCGCCATACGTATCGAATAAATTATTAGTTTCATAAAGAACATAAGCTCATGTGCCGGTAAGGGTCACGGCGATGTCCGTAAGGATCATGCCATGAATAAGTCCGTAAAGATCAGATTCGATCCAAGTACATCAACAACGAATATACTTGAATAATACGAGTATAAACTAATAAAATACGCAATTTTACATGCAAAATAGGGCGTAATGACATCAAATCGGAGAATACAAAGCCCAACTACATCAAGACCAACACAAATAGGTACTAGCCACGCATGGAGAGAAAAGGAACCATATTCATAGACAAATACATGCTTAAATACTCAAAATACGTGCTAAATACGCAAAAGACAAGAGTAAAGTTAGGAGTTATATCACCAAACCTCTCCAATTAGCCCCAAATCTCCTTCAGAAGTTGCTCATAGTCTATGTCTCCAGGGCCTCCAAATTTCACGGCCAAATACGACTCCTAGAGCCCCAAATACGCCAGAATACCCCAAAACCATAGAAAATATGCTTAAATAGAAGTATTGCGGGTTTTAGGGGCTTAACGGGTTCAACCCCGCTTCAATAACGCTCAAACCCCACACCAAATAGCCGGTGCAATCCTCAGTCGTTGATCCATGCGGGATTGAACGTGGGATCGCACGTGTCCCGCTTAGCGGATCTGCGCCCGCTTGCACAGCCCGCTCTGCTCCCAAATCCGATCCGCCTTCAGGGTTGAATTCAGTCATTGGATCATCATCGTGCGGCTGTGAGTCAGCCACGTTACCCGCATACCTACCGCTTCATTCACTCAACCGTGGCTGCTGGATCGTAAATCGACGGGCCAAAAGAGGCCACGTCACCCGCATAACAATCGTATTCGAATTTGTCTTGGCTTCAATCCAGATCGTTGGATGGGAATCCAACGGCCCACCGCACGCCGCGTCGTCCACTGCGCAATGCCGTCGAAGTTGAGCAGGAGAGCTTGAGATTCTGCCACGTGGCCAAGCGCTGGAGCGGGATACATACGGCGGCAACGTATTTTGTATTTTCGGACGTATTTCGACCGTATTTCTTCATTAAATTGGTTTTCTGCATTCAATAATTCATAGTAATTAGCACAGATCTCAGAAAAATACAAATAAATAGTCATTGAAATCATGAGATCGAGATCTAGCCATTAAAATATAAAATGGTAGAAATACTCAATATATTGCTGTTTTATCTACAAAATAAGAGTATGCTATAATAAATAAGACTATTCTAAATACGCTTGCAGTAGAGACCAATTAAGCATCATATACACACAAAATGGTGCTAGATGAGGGGTTAATTATGCTATATTCATCCCGAATCATCTCTCCCTCTTCAAGCTACATAGCCACATGCCATCAAGCTTCAAGCTACATTGGTGCTAGCCATCTTCTTCATCAAATCCATGAAGCAACAAGCCAAATCGTCAAGCTTTCTACAACTCATGGCCTAAGCATCTCAAGCAAAGCAAGCATCAAAGGTCCCTAAAATTTTCTCATCAAGAGCAACCAAATCTATCTCCTTTTATTTTTCAGTCGAAGAGGAAGATCTCACGATTCCAACGGATATTTTTTCGGATATTTTTTCGGATTTTTCTAAGGTCATGCCTATTGTCTATATTTTTTGGAAGATATAGCTGCCAATTACTTTGCGCACAAACCGACGCACTGCAAGCAACACTAGAAGCGTATTCCGACCAAGCGGAATCACTGACTTCTGTGAGCCAAACCTACGATTCTATAGTGCCACAGGGAGCTGCTTTGCACATATATAGCCCACAGACAATTTTGTGCATCGAACTTTGGAGGGCCATATCTTTTAATCTAGGAGTCGGATTGAGACACTGTTTGTACCAACACGAAGCTGACAACAACACAACGACAAGGAATATTCATTCATCACAAACAGATTACTTTAAACTATGTTTACTATTTTTGTTTGTGATCAAAGTGTTTTAGATCATTTGTATTATATACTTTCGTTTTTGGGGCTCTTGTTGGGCTCTTAACTTGGTTGGGCAAGTCAAGAGAAAGTATTTACTAGAATAGTAGTGTTCGATACTTTGGAGAGTGAGGTACAAAATTGGTGAGCTGAGTGTTGGGGCATGAAGTTCTGTGTGTTTTGTATCTTGATAATATTATTCTAGTGATTACTTTGCGGCTGGAGTAGGTCGTTGCGACGACAGAACAAAGGAAAATATCGTATGCACTCTGTGTTTGCTTTCACATGCCGGTGGCCTCTTTGCTGCCGGTGGCCTCTTCGCTGCCGGTGGCCTCTTCGCCATCAGAAGACCATCGATCCCCCCACGATGGTGTGTCACCACCCCCGACAATGACAACCCCACTCTGACAATTGATGTACCACGGCAGTCTGTTGTTGCCAACGACAGCGTCTTTAACAAAAAAAATCAACCGCCGATGGCCCTGCTCAGCCACCGACGACCTAATCACCACTCTAAGGTGACACACCGATGCTCCCCAAGAAGCGGTGGCACTAATGATGCTGCCTCTAACTATACCTTGTGTGGATCGGTCACGGGGGAGCGATGGACGAAGTCTGTCACTCCCCCTGCCCCATGCCATAATGGGCCTCAGCCCATTATACAAATAAAAAATCTCCTCCGATGACCTGAAACCGCAGCTGTACTGTGGGCCTCGGCCCATCGATTTAAAATATGGATAAAATGCCTACGGGTCGAAGCCCGTAGCCACAGCCTGCGGGCTTCGGTCCACATGCCAAAAAAGAAAAAAAGAGGAGGCCGGCAGTAACAGGCTGAATCCTGCAACTTTGTTGCAAGCCTCAGCACCAAAGAGGGAAAAAAGATAAAGAAGAGGAAGGGTTTTAGGTCAAAACAAAGGGAAATAAGGGGGGACAAAGAGAAAACTGGGAAAACTGGTGAATAAAAGAGGGGCAACTTAGAAAAATTATTTTTCTTCATAAATAAATTACATGAGTGCAATAATTCAGTTTTATTTTTTATTTGAATTTGACCCATATGCACACAATTTATTTCCAGTATATTATGATGCATGTGTTTAGGATCATATTAATATGCCTTATATCACAAATACATGTCACAAATTCTAGGATAAATTTATACTTATTCGTGAAAGTATTAGCTTAATAATCAGGAAGATCATGCGACCGCTTTGCCGTTAGTTACCCAACCTACTAATGTATGACATGGTCCCGTGGTCCAATTAATTATTAAGCACAAAATATAATGATTTTATTTATCATGTAAATCTGTGATGTATGTGATGTGTTATAAACATGTTTTTCGAGCAAAAATTTGCATGGATGTCTATATTGTGGTTTTGGATCGACCTTTTAAGTCCCACATTTATTTTTTTCGCACTTTTCTTTTCTTTTTGAGAGAAATTGTAGTGAGGAATATTATGTAATGTCCATAACTGATGGCCATTTTCATAGAGGCAGAGGCCGCCCTTGACGAATAAGAATTCTTATGGGACCCACAAGGTTTTCAAAGTTGTATCCTTTTTTCATTTATATAAAAGGGCTATATAATTTGGACTTTGGACATTATTTTTTGTGGTGACTGGTCGATCCACACAATTATCCTATTCATTTTCTAATTGTCTCTACTTGATATAATTTACAGTTTTATATAAATTTCTGCAATTGGGCGTATAAATAATTATGTATAATGGCCCATGTCGCAATTATTGTTTTCAAATTTTTGAATAATTATTATTGGTAATTGGACCTGAAGTTTAACTGAAATGCCAATACCCTTCTTCCCTTATAAACAAATAAATGAATGCTAATGGATAAATGCAAAAGTCATAATTGCCACCTCCTCGACACAAGTCTTAAAAGATGAGCGCTCCTGTGGGAAATAGATCCTACAAGATCTATGGTCTAATTAATGACCAATACGGACCCCAAAAGGACGCCATATCAGTGCTAAACAATCTCACCTCACAGGGCATGAGTCTTAACTCTAGCCCTGAGCAATAATTCTGTCATGAAAAATAATAAATAATAAGATTACGCCTGAAGGCGTGACTTGAAAGAATCACGCCTGAAATAGTGACTTGAAGGAATAAGTGAGAAACATATAATAATGAATGACAATCGCACCCTTGCATTTGGCCCCTAAACCATGTTTCTTCTTCCACAGTCGAAAAAATAAATAATAATTGGAAGAATAGAAATTTGGGAAGCTCACACCCAGCATCAGTCTCCTTAGTGAGGCTAATGTATCTTCTTCCAAAAAAAATTGAAGATAGAAACATGGGGAGCCCACACTTTTGCATTTGTCTCCTAAATAAGGCCAATGTTTCTTCTTTCTGGAAAAAATTATAAAAATGAAAAAAAATAGAAACTTGTATAGCACAGAAATTACAAGGAACAACAAAGAGGAGAAGGGAAAACAAAGTATAGCTCAATATGAAATAGAAATAGCTAACCAAGTCTAGTAAGGACTAGCAAGACCTATATATGTTATTAAAGTATAATATGCCAAAACAATTGCAAGATTTATATAAAGCCAGTCCAAAGACGAAAGCTGATATGAATATAGCTATAGTATACTTAACTATCCTTCGAGCACATAAAAATTTTGAAAACAATAATTTGCTTGACTAGTTGCCAAAATATAATCGTCAGGAGTATTTTTAGATTGCAAATAAATTCATATACTTCTATGCATTGAAATAAATTGCATGCAAAGTTTTCCTTACATGATCACTCATGACGTATGCTATCAAAAGCATCCCACTCTAATGATAGTCCTAAAGTACTATCTTGGGACGTCTACATTGAGAATCAAGCAATGCAAATGTGACGATGCCCAGTACTCTCAGAAAAATATGGAAAAAGAAAAGTTTCGAGGATATTAGTCGATACGAAATCCCTAGTGAAACTAACGAAATAAATAAATATCGAATATTCGTATATAACAACTCAAGATAATTAATGGCCTAAAGACCATACTTGAGCCTTTGAATGTACCTTCAAAAGGTCCATTCCATACGAAATTCAAAGAATGGAGCAAAACTAACGGAGCACACAAATGTGCTGTAACAACTTGCTCTCAGGGGGCCATTATTATTTGATATATTTATTGGTCATGCAATTAACCAGCGAAAATAATATAGCATATGATACAGAGTTGTACAAAATACTCAAACTTGCGTCTATTTATTACAATCCACAACATATAACATCTCTTACACCAAATACATGAAAGGTAAAGCAGAATAGAAATACATATGAAAGTACATCACACACACAACTTTAAGTCTAGAAATCTACAGTCTCTAAGTCGAACTCAGGCTCCTCAAACTCAGGAGCCTCTTCAGCAACCTGTGCATCATCTACGGCACCACGAAGCGGAAATGTAGGTAAGTCATAAAAATTCTAGAAAAAAAAGTAAAAGTAGTGCTCAATCATGGAACATGCTATGGAAAGAAACTAAAGATGATCATGCAAGAACAACAAGTAAAGTAAAAGTGACTGTGCGAGTCTGATAAGTAACGTATGAGAGCAACAACTGTGATAGCAATAGTAAGATAAGCATGCATGGATCGTAATAATAGTAAACATGCAAAGTACAGAACAAGACGTGCATATAATTAAATAGTTATTGTGTTGCTAACTAAACTATCTCATGACTTACGTAGGAGAGTGCAGTATGCAACCATGAGACCACCTCTTTCACTATAGGGAGCTAATCCCGGGCGTCTACATAAAACTTATTTTGAAAACAGGATGGGAGAATACACTTTTGAAACGAAACAGGACATGAAAAGAGATGTGACTTCAGTCACCCCCCCCAAACACTCTCTATAATGAGTTACCCCAAACCCCAGTGAAGTGTCAAGTGTATCAAGTATATGTTACAAACAAGATATTCTAGCATGAAATTCCAACATGAGAGTCCAACATGATATTCCACACAATTTTCCATACGGTATTATTCCACATGATGTTCCACACGATATTCCACAAACATTATTTCAATAGCTGGCACGGAGTCATAGATGTCATGCAACATGTGTTGTGACCATTTAGCATTGATGGTACGGAAAGGTAACTCGCTATTCAAACAACTATTCAGAGTCCTTAGAGCTCCATGTAAGGCTTGTTGGAAAACTTGTTGTTGGACCTGATTAATCGCTCTTTGTTGTTCAAAATGAAGGGCATTGTAATTTTCTAATTGTTCCAAACTAGAAGAGGTGGCATTAATCAAATTGACTTTTTCTCGTTCTATTTCAGAGTATCCATTCATTCGATACTCATCTGCTTCCATTTCCACTTTCCGTAAACGAGCCCGGGCTCTTTCGAGCTGCTCGATAGCCCCTCTACATAATTCTTCCGAATTTTGAATAGTACTCAAAATCCGTTGTTTTCGATTATCTAATAAATTAGTTAATGAAAGTAGATTATCTTACCATTAATTTCACAACTTTCATGATCTCTTCCCGTCATAATGTCTTTGATTCATTTGGCTCTCACGCTTAATTTTCCATTTTATGGGCATTTCCATATCTTTTTTTAATGTAATGACCTCTCTATTTCTGTTTGTATTCAAACATATCAAAACTGATACAAGACCAGAATGCAACATAGTGACAAGCATCGTAACATAACATGCATAGTAAACGTGACAGATGTGATAACATTATGATCATGGGTCTATATGCAATGTAGAGATATGCACGTAAATGGTCGAAGTAACTTCCTACCAACAGAATCTAAGTTGCAAAAAGGCTGAATTCAAGGTATATATAATCAATATTTGCATTTGATGATAATTGGAATTCTAGTTTGATCTAAGCAAACATGCATGGCCAGTTAGGTTTGGCCAGTTAGGATCATTATCCTTAGCTAGGGCGAGCCCCACTAAGGTAATCCAGCCTTAGACACAAAATGATCCTAGACACCGGGTCGAGGATACCTTAAGAATGTCGCTTATCAACTTTTGCTCCATCAATCTATTTATGGGTTACATGTATGGTAATTGTCATATTTCTGATAGGCGCAAACATAATTTGATGTGCAACCAAGTAGTTCCTTATTTAATTAGGTCTCTAAGTTGGCAATGCGTATGTCCAAGTCAATATTAACTTTCCATCGGACGATAGTCATCGCTAGGCTATGTTAATGTGTTATCATATATTTCATACTAGTACACTTGTTTAGACTTCTAAATCTAGAATTAAAGTGACTTACAGATATCGAGATCGTTGAAAGAAGACGAGACTAGAGCTAATGCTATCAGAGGTGCTCGTGCGCAAGAACTGGTTCCTGCAAACATAAAATATAAGTATTTATAAGGTATTCTGTTTTTGAACTATTTTTTAAATCGTTTTTATTTTTATAATAGCTGAAAATATGTAAAAACACATACTAATAGTTTTTAAAATGCTAGAAGTGAATGTTACAATTTTATCTATGAAGAAAATAATTTTTAAAGCTCATAGGTTTTTTATATAATGTTTAAATGCTTAAAACCAATTTTCTTGATTTAA
>JAULAV010007352.1:0-35542 GCA_030789695.1 Scilla litardierei
TCAATCATTACAATAAATGTAGCGTATGCTATGCAATCACGATGAAACATTGAATGCATGAAATGACATGGCAATGAGCAGTTAAATTGCGTACCGTTAATTTAAATTAAACATGGCATGGTAGCATGAATGCAAGCATGATGAAGGTGTCGGATCTAGCTTTGTTGTCAAGCTAGATCAAGTAGGGTGTCGGATCTAGTTTCGTTGTCAAACTAGATCAAATAGGGGCGTCTAGGCGACTATCATTTCATCGCCTAGTCTCTTTTACGCTACTGAACAAAATGTCCTAAGACGTGGCCTAAACAGAGAACTGGCAAGTATCACTTGCCTGCATAACCAAGCTGAAGTCAAGATCAACCAGAGTCCAAACTACCTACGTGATCAGTTCGCAGTCCAGCCTACATCCCAATTATTAATCTTGATTAGTGAAGCACAACCATCAGAAATTACCAATTTTAGTTGATTAATAGTCAAGTGGTGATTCCTACGGGACAGATCTTACCTCAACACGACGCAAGAGCTACTCTGACATCGGGTAGCGACGTCAGGGGTTAGATTCATGTAGTGCGTACGGTACTGAACGATGAGTTCTCTGTTGATGAAACAAATGTATGAATAAGTTCATAACGACGGACAAGAATTATTAGGCAATCCTAAAACGTCTAATGAACCAATTTTAATTAAGTTCTCTGTCCTACGATGGGTTCATAACAGTATTAATGAACGTTAAATAAACTAACATGTTATCTACATCACGTTGCTAGTACGACAATATACGACAATTATAACTAACAACCTAGGCTAACACGTTAATCAGAAATTGTGTAAACAAATTATCAGCCCTACGAACAATCTTGTTAACATCAATATATCACGTCCACTAGTTGATCATCGTTCACTAAGGCTACTAGCTAGCAAACACCATATTATTAAGTCCGATCATCAACTATTAGCAGTTCAAAAACTATTAGTAAACTGATCTTAGGGTATTTACTAACCGTTGTGAAAACAGATCCTCAACGAAGCTTCCGGGGGTTGACGCGAGATATCCACGGCTAGCGGGACGTTGTTGTGCATGGTCAGCGGCTAGATGGAAGTCGTGCGTCGCTGCGACATGAAGAGAATGTCGCTACCATGCGAGAGTGACCAAGGGGAGTCGCCATCGTGAAACAGCGACTAGGGGCTGTTTGCTCGACGGTTCCCGACGGAGAGTCGCTGGAAATGGCTGATGGGGTCAGGGATCGCGGGGAGGCCGCCGGAAAAAGGTCGGAGAGGGTCTTGCGACGTCTACTGCGTGAAACACCGCTGTTGCAGCAAAGAGCAGCGGCTTCTGCTCTCGACAGCGCCCCGGGGAGGCGCTCTCCGACGGAAGCTGGCCAGAAGAAGGTCGCGGGGATGACCTAGACGGCGGGAGAGGGTCAGAGGGGCGAGCTGACGCGGGGTGGCGCCGTGTTGTGCTGTTGCTGCTACAGCGCCTGGGGATCTTGTTGTGGCAGCGGCGGCGACTATCACACAGCGGAGAGGTCCGGCGAGGCTTGGTGGCGGAGATGGGAGGGTAGGTCAGAGATGCAAGCGCGAGGGAAGTTGCAACATCGGAAAAAAATAAAGGAAATGGCGGCGCTGCTGATGAAAACGCAAAGAAGAAAATAGCCCTAGGTCTTGCGGGCTCTTATTGGGTTGTGTTTGCTATCTGGGGCTAGTTTTGGGGTGCACCTAAGGGGCTAGGAGAGAGTGGAATTAAGGGAAGGGTTGAAATAGATGTGAGAATAGTCAAAAATCAGTTTTGAGTTGTGATACGTGTGGTGAGATTCTCCCTTGCTATACAAAAAGGGATTTTGGGTAATTTGAGGGTAAGGGAGGAGAGAGAGTGAGTAGGTAGGGTGCCGCTAAGGGGAAAAGAGGGTGAGCCTAGTTCGGAGAATGTTTCATGTTAAACTTAGGCTTAAATATAATACAATGGGGAAATTAGTGCACAAGTGAGTCAAACGGTACTCGATAATTACGAGAAAAATATTGGGGCGATCGTGTCAATGAGAGAAACGAAACTAAAGAGACCGATCACGGCTAGGGAGACGAGAAACGAAACAAAAAATAAAAAGGTCTCACGACAAAAGTGAAAATCATGACGCCTCTTCAAACAAAGTCAAATCGTGGGAGAACGGCCCGTGAAATGACATTCCAAAATACTTTCATAAATAAATAATCTTCTAGAGGGTCACAACGGCATATCACATCATAGGGTTCGGATACAAGAAAGGTCCAAAATAAATACGTGTACGAACAAGAGTACGCGCACGTACAACGTACGATCGAAAACAGACCGTGACATCCTACCCACCTTAGAAAAAATTCCGTCCTCGGACTTTCTAACTATAAATATATCTAGCCATTTTAGTGACTACCCCAATCATACCACATTATAATTCAAACCAGTATAGTCACTGCCAACGCTTATCTGCGTACTACTACAGAATTGGTCTTGGGTAACGCCACTTAGATAGCGCTTCTAAAAAGCGCTTTCTAAGTGAGCACTTGTATAACGCTTCTGCACTTATAGAAAATAAAAATAAATCAAAATTACGGTAAAATCACTTAGATAACGCTTTTTGTTAAAGCGATGTCCAAGTAATACCTTAAATAGCGCTTTATTTTAGCGCTATGGTACTAATCGTTACGTAAGCACTTTTATTAAAAAATATCATGTGTGTGTGTGTGTGTGTGTGTGTGTGTGTGTGTGTGTGTGTGTGTTGGATGATAATGGACTCAAGAGAGAGAGATATATCATTTCATTGCTAAGAATGAGTAACCATAGCTAAGAGCTATGGTGCTCTATTTATTTATCTCATAGTGGGGAGGCCAAAAGCCTCTAGTGGACCAAGGGTCCCCATTACTCTAAGTAATGGGGGACCTAATAAATGGGTAATGAAGGAGGGGAGGCCAAAGGCCTCCCTTATTCATAACACTCCCCCTTACACATTCATCACTTCGGTCTCAGCTACTGAGGCAAGGGGTGGATACTTCTGGATCCAGAGTAAATGTGTTTGCCTCGTTAAAACCTTAGCTGTGGAAAACCCAATGGGAAAACCCAACAGCTTAAGGAAAAAGAGTGCAACCCACAGGTTACTCCCCCTGATCCGTACAAGCTTCAGGCTTGCAGGTCTTTCAACTGTCGCATACCAATGTTCTTTACAAGCTTTACAAAAGTACATTTAGGCAATGCCTTAGTAAAAAGATCAGCTAAGTTGTTGCATGACTGGATCTGTCGAACTTCAATCTGCTTGTCGTTCTTCTGCTCGTGCGTCCAGAAAAACTTAGGGGAAATGTGCTTTGTCCTGTCGCCTTTGATGTAGCCCTTCTGAAGATGAGCAATGCACGCGGCGTTGTCTTCGAATAGGGCAGTAGGCTCCAGATCACCGGTCTTCAGGCCAGTGGATTGGAGGATGTGTTGGACGACGGAGCGTAGCCAAAAACATTCTCTGCTCGCTTCATGGATCGCGATGAGATCTGCATGGTTGGAAGATGTAGCAGTAGTGGTTTGTTTTACCGATCTCCAGGAGATAGCAGTTCCTCTGTAGGTAAAGACAAAACCAGTCTGTGATTTTGCCGTATGTGGATCTGAAAGATAGCCTGCATCGGCATAACCAAGTAACTGGGAGGAGGCACCTCTCTGGTAGTAAAGTCCAAGGTCTACGGAACCCTGGAGGTATCGCAGAAGATGCTTTACTCCATTCCAGTGGCGCTTTGTAGGCACTGCACTGTGTCTGGCTAAGAGATTGACTGCAAACGCTATATCGGGACGCGTGCAGTTAGCCAGATAGAGAAGTGCACCAATGGCACTTAGGTAGGGTACTTCTGGACCCAGTATCTCCTCCCCCTCTTCCAGAGGCCGGAAGGGGTCCTTTTGTACGTCTAATGATCTCACGACCATAGGGGTATATAAAGGATGACATTTATCCATTTGGAACTTATTTAAAAGCTTTCTGGTATAATTGGATTGATGTAGAATGATTCCACCTTGTAGGTGTTCAATCTGCAAGCTAAGGCAATATTTCGTTCTGCCTAGGTCTTTCATTTCAAAAGTGTGCTTTAGCCTTGCAGATATCTCATTAATCTCTGCTGGAGAGCCTATGAGATTTAAGTCATCAATGTAAACTGCTATGATGACGAATCCTTTTCCCGTTCTTTTGATAAAGATGCACGGGCAGACTTCGTTATTAGTGAATCCTTGCTGTGCAAGGAAATCACTTAGTCTGTTATACCACATTTTGCCCGACTGTTTTAGTCCATACAAGGATCTATGTAGTCTAACAGAGAATACGTCCCGAGGTATCTCTTTCATCTCTGTGGGTAAGTTAAACCCATCTGGTAGTTTCATATAGATCTTTTTATCTAAATCGCCATAAAGATATGCAGTCACAACATCCATGAGCTGCATTTCTAGGCTTGCCAGAGATGATAGGCTTATTAAGAATCTGAATGTATTAGCGTCCATTACCGGGGAGTATGTATCTTCATAATCGATACCCGGTCTTTGGGAAAACCCCTTTGCTACAAGACGCGCCTTGTAGCGGACGATCAGATTTTCTTCATTTCTTTTTTTAATGAAAACCCACTTATATCCCACAGGTCTAACACCTACTGGTGTTTGGACTACAAGTCCAAAGACTTTGCGTTTCGAGAGTGAGTCCAGCTCTACTCTTATCGTCACGTCCCACTTTGGCCAATCATCTCTGCGTTTACAATCCGCTAGAGAAAGTGGTTCGACGTCATCGTCGTATTCAGCGACGTGAACGGCAATAGTGAACGTAAAATCGTCGTCGATGACTGTGCTATGTCTGTCCAGTACCTCCCCAGTACGTACAAAGTTTAATGATGTTTCTCCTAATGTTTCCTCTGCGGGGGAAATTAGGAGGGGAGAGGTAGCTGTCCTGAGCTCAGTATCCTGTGGAGGGATAATCTTATTTTTACCAGGAATCTTCCTCTTTCGAGGAACTTTATCTTTTGAACCTGGTGGCCGTCCTCTTTTCAATTGAGGTACAGCCATTTCTGCCGCGGGTGGATTGCATCCATTTATAGGGATGCCAATCCTAGCTGGAGTGTTAGCAGCAGGGACGTATGAACGGACAATCTTCTGGCTGTCCGTGAATTTATCTGGCAATTGGTGTACTGTATTCTGGATGTGAAGGATCTTCAGGATCTCATCTTCACACAGTTTTGTACGTGGATCATAAAAGGACAAAGACTTATTTTCCCAATTAATGGTCTCCAAAGCTTCAGGCTTCTTGGAATGTTTCCCCAACTTTGGAAAAGTTTTCTCATCGAATTCACAATCAGCAAGACGTGCCTTAAATGCGTCCCCCGTTAGGGGTTCTAGGTATCTAATAATCGAGGGTGAATCAAATCCAATATAGATTCCTAGACGACGTTGAGGACCCATTTTGGTCCTCCGAGGTGGTGCTATTGGAACATAGACCGCACAACCAAATATTCTCAAATGAGATATATCTGGAGTTGAGCCATATGCTAGTTGCATCGGGGATAATGTATTGCCTCCAGAGGGGCGTATCCTGATAAGAGATGCAGCATGCAGAATAGCATGCCCCCAAACATCCACCGGCAATTGGGATTGCATAAGCAATGGACGTGCAATCCATTGGAGTCTCTTTATAAGAGACTCTGCTAATCCATTCTGGGTGTGAACATGAGCTACTGGATGTTCAACTTCTATACCCGTTGCCTGGCAATAGTCTTCGAAGACTTGAGATGTGAATTCACCCGCATTATCAAGACGTAGTTTCTTGATATGGTTATCGGGGAAATGAGCACGTAACCTAATTATCTGTGCCAACAGCTTTGGAAAAGCTAGGTTACAGTTGGACAAGAGGCACACATAAGACCATTTTGTGGATGCATCTATTAGTACCATGAAGTACCGAAATGGGCCACTTGCGGGGTGAATAGGCCCGCAAATGTCACCATGTATCCTCTCAAGGAAGCCAGGAGACTCTAAACCCACTTTTAGGGGCGATGGTCTCGTTATTAGTTTCCCCTTGAAACAAGGGGGACAAGGAAATTCACCCTTCTGAAGAATCTTCTGGTTCTTCAAATCATGTCCGCGGGATTCAGATAAGATGCGTCGCATCAGAATGGATCCAGGGTGACCAAGTCTGTTATGCCATAGTTGAAATGGTGGCATTGGCTGGCACGTCTGGTGCTCAGTCATATTGGCTTCAACTGGTTGAATGTATGTTTGGTAGAGACCCGACGGGAGTCCCTTAAATATTTCGCAGATGGTCTTCTGGCCATCTTTACGAAGAGTGACATACATGTATTCAACCTTATTTTCATCTCTAGTTTCTAAGTGATATCCGTTTAAACGGATGTCCTTGAAGCTTATGAGATTTCTATTTGATCTTGGAGAAAATAGTTCATTATTGATTTTTAGTCTTGTGTTATTTGGGAGCAATAATATTGCATCACCAGATCCTTCGATTATTTTGGACAGTCCTGAAATTGTAATGACATGACCGTCATATTTACTTATGCTATTGAAATAGCATTCATCGCGAAGGATAGTGTGCGTCGAGGCACTGTCCACTAGGCACTCATACATCATCTATATAAGCAAAAAAACGATAATTTATTGATGGAAATGTAAAATGCATACATTCAAAATAAAAGATCGTCTTTATTAAGCATACTAGAGATGAAGCTACAATTTATTCTTTGAAAAGCATAGATAAAGATAAGGCTCAATCGAGCAGGTCGTCATTTTCGAAATCCTTGGAAGTGAACTTCGTCGGATTTTCCACATTTGCCATGTTTGTTTCAGGCGGAGGCTTCTGACTCGCCTGATACAGTTCCTGGAAGTGGCGAGGTGTGCGACAGTTTCTGGACCAATGTCCAGTCATGCCACAACGATGACATTTGTCCTCCCATGTCTTCTTTGGATTTGACACTGTATCAGTGTTCTTACGTTTCTAAGTGAAGTTTTTCTTCCCTTTGTTATTCTTGCTTTGGGGAGGAGCATTGGCTGGTTTCATAGGGGCATTTCCTTTGTTCTTTCTGCCCCTCTTCTTGTTCTTCCACTTCGGGGGGTGAACACTGTGGGCTTCGGGAATAGGAGCTGAGCCTGCCGGGCGCTGGTTATGAGTGGCCAGTAAAAGGTCTCTATTCTGCTCTGCCCTCAGGAGGCAAGAGAGTAGGTCAGAGAACTTCGTGAAATTGCGTTCATGATACTGCTGCATGAGGATAGCATCTTTCTCGTGAAACGAGGTAAATGTCTTTTCCAACATGCGGTGCTCCGAGACTTCTTCACCACACAACTTCAGGCATGAGGTGATGTTGTGAAGTGCTGAGTTGTACTCAGCAACGGACTTGTAGTCCTGAAGTCGGAGGTTCTCCCACTCATAGCTGGCACGCGGGAGTATGACATCAATTTGATGTCTGTAGCATGCCTCTAACGCTGTCCATAACTCCAGAGGGTCCTCTACCGTCAAGTATTCGGCCTTCAGGGTCCGATCTATGTGTCGTCTGATATAGATAATGGCTTTCGCCTTATCCATGTCAGAGACAGTGGTAGAGGTACTGCCAGCTGAAGGGGCCGTTTCTGGGGCTTTGCTAGCAGATGCATCGGATGCTGCGGGAGCCGATGATTGGGCCACTGCGGGGGCCAGGATGGAGTGCAGGAGCGCCATGGAGCGCAAGTGGAACTTCACGTCCACTCGCCAGCTCAAGTAATTCTTGCCAGCTGCATCGAGCACCTTGAAATCAACGCTTGCCAATTTAGCCATTTTATCTATACAATTTAAAGATAAGCATGAATTAAAATAAATTCTACAATCCATGCATAAAGAAATTAATAAGTAAAAATGCGGGGATCGGCCAGATACCCAAAATAATACACAGTCCAAAGTCCGATTACAGTCCAAAGAAAAGAGAATGAAAAATACAACTGTAGAAACCCCGGTTGGGTCCCTATTTCTGCATCTGTCTTCTTATGCTATTGCACCGAGCCTTGGCTATTTATACAAGTTCCTCACTTACAAATTCTCTCAAAAAAAGAAAAAGTGCTGGAAATGTAAATAGGTATGCAATGGCCGATCCCGAAAGACACATTTTTACTTATATTAAACATCCACGCAGTTTATATGCTACAAGCATAAATTAAACAACCACGCATATATCTCAAGCATAAAAAAATATGGAAAAAGTAAACTAGAAAATATAATTATCTCGTAGACCACGTGGAAACGTCATACACCGTTAGGTTAGTTAACTAACGGCAGAGCGGTCTCAGGATCTCTGAGATGATTATATTTTTTAAAAATTCTAGTAAACTATACATAATAATTTGCAAGAGAGATGTTTAAATAAATAGAGGAACATATAAATGTAATTATTGATTTTACAAAGTTTTTCTCATAAATTTCTGTTTCAGAGTGTTTTCTCACTACAGTATCGTTGACCGTGGACTACCCGGTCAACGTGGTCAAGGGGCTGATTAGGGTCCCTTGGGTGCGTCGAGCGCGTGTAGACGCAACGCGAATCGGAGATGTAGTCGACGCAGAGCACATTAGCTGGGCCGGGTCTGGATCCTCGGCCTCTGGGGGGCTGAGGGGAAGCCTCGGCCCGGTGTGAGGTGCTCGGCCTCGGACGGTCGGGCGACGAGGGGAAGCCTCGGTGCATTGGCTTGACGCGTGACCGACGCGGAGCTGAGGGGAAGCCTCGGCTCGGATGGGTGCGCTCAGCCTCGGTCGGTCAGACGACGAGGGGTAGCCTCGGTCGTCTCGCTTGATGCTCGGCCGGTGTGGAGCTGAGGGGAAGCCTCGGCTCGGATGGATGCGCTCGGCCTCGGTCTCTCCTGGCGTCGAGGGGTGGCCTCGATGCCTTGGCTGATGCTTGATGGTGTTCGCCTGGTGTCGAAGGGAAGCTTCGGCACTTGGATCTAACGTCTTCCTGAACAGACGAGAACACTCGTCAGGGAGGCCGGACCTTGGTTCCGGCCAAATCCCCTCTGATGCCTAAGTCAGATGACAGTCTGAAAGAGGAGGCTCGGCGGGGACGGTTCGACTCGAGAGGAGATCGGAACGACGTCCTCCGGCGCGAGCGGGGGGAAGGAGATGAAGTGGGGGAACTAGGTCGTTGATGGAGTACCTTAGGTTTTGTTACGTGAGATGCGGTCCTTTGTTCAGTCGTCCTCCTAGTCCTTTTATAGGCCTCTTGCCATGACTGCCCGTCATCCACGTCCTTCGCCCGCCCCCAATCGTGCCCCCTCGATCTGCCTCCCCATCGCCGCTCCCCGCGCCATGCCAGCACCTCCCCATAACGGCCATTAAGTGGCAGCGGGCCTGGGGGAACGGTTATCGCTGGAGTGGGCGAGTGACTCGCACGTTTCCGGGGTCAGGTCGGATCGATGTTCGGGGTCCTCTCATGGGCTTCGTTGGGTGGGCTTGGACCCCCCACGATTTCGCGTTGTAGGCTGCGCCTTTGGGCCCATGCTGTTGGGCCTCTGCAAAATAGACGTATCAATTGCCCCCATCGGTTGGGCCGATCGGCCTTGGCCGGTTCGGTTCGACCGATGTGACTCCTGGGGTTTCGATTGGCGCGTCAGTCGAGGCGTGGTCATAAATGAAGGTCATGATGAGGCGGATCGATAGGACTTCCCTTGGCACCGATTTCGAAAGCTCTTTGAGGCTTGCCACGCGTTCCTGTCAGGCGTTTTGAATTCGCCACTGGGTCTTGTATATAAGTGCACCGGCTGCTTTGATCCCAACTTCTTCCTCGCTCTTCTCTCTGTTCTGGGCTTTCCACAAACTCGGAGTCTTCCGCCGCCTGCGTTCTCTTGCCTTCTCCAAATAAACAAAAAGGTAACTCCTTTCCCATCCTCATATTATGGCTGCTCTTAGGATAGGTGGCTCTGGCCAAGGGGTGAGGGATCCTCCTAAGTCCAGGCGTGGCGGGCCCCGATCTGTGGGATCCGGTTCCTCCTCAGGAAGCCGTTCCCTCCGAGACAAAGGGAAGGGGAAGCTCTTCCCAGACTATGCTGGCGATGATGTGGCGTCGGTTGCCGCGTGGCTTAATGTACCTCCGGTTATCCTCAGAACGCCGTCGAGGACTCCTTTTCTGGCGGCCGCGGAGATTCGGGGAAGGTACCTCTGTCACCCATATGATGTTCGAGTCCCTTTCATCGACGAGCGGATCTGTCTTCCGAGGAGCAACGAAGTCGACGTTTACGTCGAGATGTTCTGTCTGGGTCTTCGTTTCCCGCTCAATCCCTTCTTTATCCAAGTCATGGAGTACCTCATGGTGTCCCTTTGCCAGTTTACCCCCTGTTCGGTTGCGGTTCTGACAGGCTTTGTGATGCTCGGCTGCACTCGCGGTCTGGAGCCATCTCTCCCCCTCCTCTTCTATTTTTATCAGATCCAGACGGTCGGTCTAGGGTCATGGCTGCACCTCCGAGCCCGCGCGGGGAGGGAATGCCTGATCGGGCTACCCTACTGGGCGGGGGATTGGAGCTCGGGTTATGTCTTCGTAGTCTTCCTTGAGGATGCTCAGATTTTGACAGGTTGAGGTGGGTCAGGTCGGCCTCGCCAAACGCTAACCCTCTCCGAGGCTGATCAGGCGGCCGTCGCGCTGCTGTCGGCCCTCCCCTTGGAGGCGAAGTCTATCTGGCCTTTGCTGGACGACCTACTCCTGAAGGCCGTCTTGTGGTCTCCGGGTAGGTCGCTTTTTTAGTCCTGGATTGCCCCGTGGCTTACCCTGATTTCGGTTTCGCTTGCAGGAATGGCTGGTCGCGAGTTCACCCGCAACGTCGATGAGCTGATTTGGCGTGGAGCCGTTCGGAGCCGAGGTAGCACCTCGGGAAGGGCGCCTCGGCGGACCGTCGAGGAGGAGGTGCACCGAGCCGAGCCCACCGTGGGCAAGGTGGCAGCCGCGCCTCCCGTCTCTACTTCTGGTAGTCCCCTCCCCGGGGAGGTCGCAAGAGCCGGATCCGTCCCACCGGCCCAAGTGGTGGGGGGTGATGATGGGTCCGGTGCAGCTCCTCTTGTGCCTGGCGCGCCCCCTCTTGTCTCCGAGGGTGGAGGCGGCACGAGGCGGAAGCGCTCCCCTTTGGCGCCTGCCGAGCCTCGCGGAGGGAAGAGGAGGAAGGAAGGCGCGGATCCCCCCAGTCCGGTGCGCTCCGTGCCCCCGACGGTGGCCGCCGAGGATCTTCCAGTGACCCTGACGACCACCCCTGTCGCAGCGGCCCTGCCTCCATTATCGGGAATCGGTGCCCTGTTGGCGAGCTGCTCGGCCTCCCTCGAGGTCACCCCCGGGGACTCGGTGTTTGTCGACCGAGCCTTGGCTCAGCAGTTGGCCGAGGGCTCCGTCCTCCCCTGGGACCGTGGTCTCCTCGAGAGGGCCCCCGCCGACAAGGTGTCGGACATCTTGGTCTGGATCCTTCAGCAGGTCTGGCATCCCGCTATCCCTTTCTTTCCTTCGCTTTCTTCTTGGCTCATGTCTTCTCGTTCAGGGTTCAACACTCGCTGTCGAGTCGCAGCGTCGAGCCGTCCGTTTGAGGGAGCTGGAGGAGTCCTCTACAAAAGACCATGAGCGGGCTGGGGCGGCGGAGGTAGCTGCGGTGGCGGCCCAGATGGAGTCTCGACAACTCAAGCTCCGGGTGGCCGAGCTAGAGGGTGTTGGATATGGATGACGTTTGTACACCCTTGTGGGGGATGTACGAGGGAATACGGACCTCGAACGTCGCGTACACGAAGTCGTGTGCAAAGGGAATCTGTTCCCTTGCGGAGAGGATCTCTAGATTAATGGGAAAGTCGCATTATATGTGCATAAGTGCATGCGACATATGGCTAATAAAGGGGTAATATCTTAAGCTTATGTTGTACCATGCATATGGTACAACTTAAGCTTATAATGTGCCATGTACGATGGTACACCTTAGTTAAATTGTTCCAAAGGAACAATTACTCCTAAAATAACTACCTTGGGGGGCTATAAATAAGACCCAAGGGTTAGCCATTTCCTTACACTTTTGCATGGCATTCTTGCATGCATTCTCATTCTAGCGAAGCTCTGCCGAAATCCTTCCTCTCCCTTTATCCAAGTTCTTAATCTAAAAGTAGAGATTTAGATTGTGGATTTAGTAGCCTTACTCCGTTCGTGAGAAGACTCGATCCGTCGTGGCGAATCTGAAGGCGAAGTTCTGTGACTACCGTGCCGCATACGCAAGCGTAAGTCTCAACTTCATTTATCGATCCTAACTCTGTTTTGGCAGGATCCTACACGACCCCCCTGATGAGCTCTCTCGTCTATTCAGGTTCAGGAGATCCAGCGACGTCGAGGCTTCCCCTCAGCGTCTTCCCAGCCAGAGCCGAGCGCCTTCATCCCCGAGTCCGCTCGTCTCCATCACCAGGTCGTCGCTCTGCTGAGGCCACCCCTCGACAAGCCGACGCGAAGATCCGCGCGTCCCCTCACCGAGTGACCCCGCCTTCAACCGATCCCGGAGGTTGCTGTCCCACCGAGGCTACCCCTCGGCACGTCGAAGAACGTAACCGCGCCTTCCTGCCCAAGCGAACGTGCCCACGACCGACCTCAAGGGTCATCTCCGTCCCACGTGGCTGCTACGACAAACGCGGAGGCCCCGCGTGTCCCCTTTTGACCGCGTTGACCCCGCACCCTCCGGGCCTCCATACTATCGATTTACGGGTGGAAAAACACTCGTAAACATCTGGCGCCGTCTGTGGGAACCGAGTTAACATCCACGTCATGAACCACGTCGGCAACGACTCGTTCCCAAAATCAGAATCTAGCCTCCACTCAAGACAAAGACAGGAGGCAAAAGCGAGAAGATGGGCTGGTTAGCATCATCTGCAAAGTTTGCTCACATGCCCATCGAGCTTTACATGGTCTTATGCGAGATGCCCATTGCTCGGATCTCATAAAAAGGGGAAAGTCCTCTGTCCAGGCTCGAGGAGATCGGGCTCGAAGGCGGAATCGCGCACGGAGGCGTCGCATCTCTTTCCTGCCTCTGGGTCTTCCTCTCAGGCTTCGCGGATCTTCGGAAAGCATTGCAGGTCTTCGCAGATCTCGAAGGCGGAATCAGAGAAGGCCGCTGCCAATCTCACTAGACCCGCCTCCGCGCGAGGCCGCTGCTGCCAACCTTCCTCTGATTTCCAACTGAGGGTGGCGAAGAGATACCGCTCACCCACCTTACGGAGCTGTTGAGGGTGCGCGCTGATGCTGGTCAACGGCCCTCGCTACCGCCGGGGGCCCAGTCCATCCGTTGCGCCCTCCGCCAGGCAAATACCCACATCGTCGAACCTGAAGAGCTACACATACTCACGGATCTATCCCCAGGCCCTATGGCCCCGATGCTGGTCCAGTTTCCTCTGGCGATTCACCCTTCACCGTGCCCAGGCCCGCCTGGCCCTCCGCCACCGACGCACGAAAGGAAGAGGGCGGCGGACCGCGGGGTTGATGAGAAGAGGGCGGTGATCCACAGAAGGGAGAGGACTGCAAGGACTCGTTAAAGGGATCATCATCTTATCACCCAATTTATGTTGTGAAGCCTCAGAAGATCTGTCAAGAACCTAAGGTCATGTGAGACCCTCTCCCCTCTCAGTGAAGACTTCGGCATCTTCCAAAGGCGCATCGATCTGACCGGTGCTAAGGCGAACCCCTCATTCGAGTCTAGCTCCCTCTCCGGCACCGATTGCTGGCGACATCGGCCAGGATCGAGATCTCTGCCTCTTGATCCGGCATAGGAAAGAGGCCAACGGCGGGTCTGATCCGTGGTTCAAAGATCTCCACCTACCGAGCTACTTCGATGCTTCCATGCCAGGTCGAACAGATCGGGAGGCTCGCGGCGCGGTGCTCCGACAGAGGCCTGAGTTTCCTACGCAGTGCTCGTGGGAGGCCGAGCTACCAGCTCGGTACTCGGTGGAGGCCCGATGTGAACACCCTGAGCTCTCTCGAATCCGGTCAGAATTTCAATGATTTTAGGCGGAAGTTAGGCAGACCTTGATGCCTAATCTCAGAAGTTGGAGTAGAAATGGCGTCCAGATTACTCTTGCGCATCGATTAAATCCATTTCTTAGGCCTGAGCCTCAACGAGAGATTTCTGGATTCTGCGTCGGTGTCTCCTTTGTCTGCGACCGAAGATTTGAGTTCCGCTTGACCAACTCCGCTCAGGTGTTGGACTCTCCGCTTCGACTACAAGTCCTCGGCTCGAGGCGAAGAATTCCGAGTTGGTGAGAACTGCCAATATCCCAACCAAACGTCAAGTATCACCGACAAACTGCTCGATGAAATGCCTGAGGGAGATAGAGGCTCCCCGGAACACTTTGATCAGCACACGGATGCGAGCGAGGCCTTGAGAGGATCGATGCCGAGCATCCGGACCTCCACGCCGAGCTACGAAAAGGTCGTTCAATCTCCTTCCCCCATGCTAATTAATTTGGTTCTATCTACCGATTGCAAATTGCAAATGCTCTCCTAATCCACTCTTCGATCCTTTGCAAGTTTGGTCTGATAACCCGTTGGGGCTTCCTCGTCCGACACCGAGAACGACATCACCAACTGTCTCTGTACATCGCACATCACCGCTGATGTCCCCGGAGAGCCACCCCCCTCGAGCGCGCAGCGTCGCCGAATCCTCATGCAGCCCGCCCGAGCATACTGGGCCGCCGATCCTGTTGAGCCCCATGCTCCCGTGCCGCACAAGCCGAGCTCCCATCTCAGAACTTAGGGCGCATATCTTGGGGAGGTTCCAAGCCCGTGCCGCCATGCTGAGCGAGCCCAGTTCCGTCCTCCAGGCTCACCAACCGGCCGAACATCCAAACGTTGGAGAGGCAACCCAATTTGGAATGAACGTGCCGTAGTAGCATGGCAGAGTCCCACTCTCCCTTCTCTACCATCACGTTGTCCTTTCTCTTTTAGCAAAGTCCAGGTTGCAAATTCCTAATGTGGAAATGTTAAAGGAGAGGGTTTTTTAAATTTCATGGTCTCGCTGTGGGTCATATCAGTGTGGTAGAGATGCGATGGAGTTCCCATCTCGGCAAGTGCTGGGTTGTACCAAGTTCCACGGCTCCCTTTACCCATCAGTTTTATCAATGCGGTCAGAGGTTTTTTCAAAGCTCATGGCCATGGTCATTCGACGTTCAACCTTCCTGGCCACACTCGTGGGCGACCACCCGCCGTTTTACCTCTTGCCTCAATCAGCGAGGAACAGAGCTCGACACGGATTTGTACGACCCTTGGCTCGTAAGTGATCCACGCTACGAGGCTTCTTTGGGACTCCACGACCCAACCTCACCGACCGAAGTCTGATCTAGTGAACGAGGCTCCGGGCAAAATTCTGGCGGTCGGAAGCTCCGAGCGTTCTACTGGTTCGATCTCCGAAGCAACACCTGAAGCTCATGATCGAGCTGATGAACGATTGACGATCGAGAACTAAAGCTCCCTCATCTCACGGCTAGTGCATTGGCTGAGAACCGAGCCCACTCACGCTCAACACTGTTGGAAGCTCGTTCACCCCATCCCAAGGCTTGACAGTCGCATCCAAACTAAGGTGATCAAGAAGGAAGTGATGATATCCTCCCCAAACTTCCGTGGTCTCTGCCCACACTCCGGAGCGTCGGGCGTCGGCGAAAAATCTCCACAAAAACGCCACGAAGCTCCTGAACCCCAACAACATGAACAACATCGACGGCGACCTTCCGGAGCTCGATCCAATCCCAGAGCGTCGAACGCTGTCGACAGCAGCTACCTCGAAGCTCATCCCAAGCTCCAGAGCTCCAGAGACGGCGACCAGTATTTCCTGAAGACCTGTTCCGAGCCCCATGGCATCAAAGACGTCAACATCAGCTTTCTCGAAGATCATTCCGAGCCTGATCTGTGATTGAAGCTTAATCGATAGGACCTTCACCACCCATAGACCTTCGATCGTCGCTCCTCCAACTCGCGAGGACGCTGCGACCCGCCAGTCGAAGCTCGCACAGGTCCAATCCTGCCTCAAATCGGAGCCACCCCGTGCGTCCTCCTTTCCAGCAGGATCGGTCGAGCCCGACGCCAAATAGATCCATTTGTCGACCTTGCCGATCGACCTGAGGAAACTGATGATGCAAGTTGAGGATCTCCGGCACCAGCATATGGTGGCACCGCCCCTGAATTCGGAGGCGCACGCCTCTGGGACTTCTCGCCTGGGACTACGGAGGAGAGACCTTGATGGGAGGCCGCCTTGTCGAGCCGCTGAGGAAGCCAGTCTGCTCCTGTTCTCCCCCCCCCCCCCGAGCTACCGAGGGTATTGATCTGCCATCTGATCCAGCACAATCCGAGATCAAAGCCAAGTTGCCAGCCATGCCGAGATCTCTTCGCAAGCCGGGCTGAAGCACCACCGTCCGAGTTCGAGCATCCAGATCGCTCCTCCGACCATGGCCGAGCCGAACTGGCCGAAGCCCCACCGTCCGAGTTCGAGCATCCAGACTGCTCCCCCGACCGTGCTGTTGGGTCCCCGCTTGCCGAACAGCTCCTGCATCCACCCAAGCTGGACGAAGTAGTGGCATAGCGCCACCATGGAATCTTCGAAAGTATTCACAAGGTCCTCACTTCTTCGTCGACCGTAAGTCGAGGGGCAACTCCCCTCGCCACCAAACGAACGGATCGGTCGAATGGCCGGGGCAACTCCCCCGGTTAGCCAACTCACTCCTTCGTTGGCCGTAAGTCGAGGGGCGACTCCCCTCGCCACCGAACAAATCTCCTTCGTCGGCCGTAAGCCGAGGGGCGACTCCCCTCGCCACCGAACGAATCTCCTTCGTCGGCCGTAAGTCGAGGGGCGACTCCCCTCGCCACCGAACGAATCTCCTTCGTCGGCCGTAAGTCGAGGGGTGACTCCCCTCGCCACCGAACGAATCTCCTTCGTCGGCCGTAAGTCGAGGGGCGACTCCCCTCGCCACCGAATGAATCTCCTTCGTCAGCCGTAAGTCGAGGGGCGACTCCCCTCGCCACTGAACGAATCTCCTTCGTCAGCCGTAAGTCGAGGGGCAACTCCCCTCACCACTGAACGAATCTCCTTCGTCAGCCATGAGTCGAGGGGCAACTCCCCTCGCCACCAAACAGACGAGCTCACCGAACGAATCTCCTTCGTCAGCCGTAAGTCGAGGGGCAACTCCCCTCGCCACTGAACAAATCTCTTTCGTCGGCCGTGAGTCGAGGGGCAACTCCCCTCGCCACCAAACAGGCGAGCTCAATCTCAATGCTGGGGACAACTCCCCCATCTGGTCGACCCACTCCTTCGTCGGCCGTAAGTCGAGGGGAGACTCCTCTCGCAACCGAACGAATCTCGGACCGACGATCTAGCCAACTCCGCAAGACGGACCAAAAACTTTACAAATGAAGCAACTTCTCCCCCCTTATACTACATCTCCCGACCTCAACCTTAACAATGGTAGAGCTCGGAATATGGGAGCAATTGTTACGACTATTTTGACCGGACCCGGAAGAGCCAAGTCAACGACGACCGGTCAACCGGCCTACTACGGCCTTGGGGCCCCAGCCCCAGAGATCTCACGGGCGGGCCGCGCTTATCCGCCCAAGACAAAGGCCCAAAAGACTGCCCACTTCCGTAGTGGAGGAAGTTGGGGCCCAGATCGAGGAAGCCTTCGCCAAGTATGGCAACCGCCCAGTGTCATCATGATCCGCCAATTATGGTAGCCACCTTCATGGCTCGCCAAATATGGCAACCGACTTCATGGCCATCACTCCCCAATAATGGCGGCCACTTTCAATGCCATCACTCCACCTTCATGGCATTTATCCCTCCATAAAGCATGGCAATTATGGGTGTCAACAGGGCCCATTAACACGACCTCATCAATAGCGACCATGATGTCTCATCATGGCACATTACTATGGGACTCGCCTATATGAAGAGGGGGGAGGTATCATCACCATGGGGGGTATCTCAGTGATCTACAGCAATGGTATCACATACTAAACACTCTTACACCTTCTTCCACCTTGAATATTTCTCCTCCAAAACTCGGTCCGAGGATCGGGGCTTGGTCTCTCCGTGAACCAAGTCCGATCCCGTCGAGCATCTAACAGACCCGATCTGACTTTGGCATCGGAGGGGATTCGGTCGGAACCAAGGTCCGACCCCCCTGACGAGCTCTCTCGTCTATTCAGGTTCAGGAGATCCAACGACGCTGAGGCTTCCCCTCAGCGTCTTCCCAGCCGGAGCCGAGCGCCTTCATCCCCGAGTCCGCTCGTCTCCATCACCAGGTCGTCGCTCTGCTGAGGCCACCCCTCGACAAGCCGACGCGAAGATCCGCGCGTCCCCTCACCGATCGACTCCGCCTTCAACCGATCCCGGAGGTTGCCGTCCCGCCGAGGCTACCCCTCGGCGCGCCGAAGAACGTAACCGCGCCTTCCTGCCCAAGCGAACGTGCCCACGACAGACCTCAAGGGTCATCTCCATCCCACGTGGCTGCTACGGCAAACGCGGAGGCCTCGCGTGTCCCCTTTTGACCGCGTTGACCCCGCACCCTCCGGGCATCCATACTATCGATTTACGGGTGGAAAAAACACTCGTAAACATGCTTAATGCTTGGTATTTTAGGCGAGGCATGCGTTGACAGCCTTGCATATCTTTATACGGTTAGAAAAGCAGTGCACTCTAAATGATGGTAGTCAGCAAGTAGAACTAGAGTCTTACTATGCGCTTCATGTTATACATGGTTAATTTTTGAATGTTCCTTTGTGTCAGAGTAACCATATAATTAAAATTACAGTTTTAATTGTTATCAACAGCTGCTCAAGTTATCTTACTAGTTCTCTAACATTCACATGCATGGTAATCCGAAATTAGTTTACCATACTAGTGTAAAATAGTCTTTATTGCCATGAATATAGCTGAGTCACAGTTTTCAGCATAACAATCTCTCTTCTTTCTGCAGATTGTTTTGTTGCTCCGGCTTGTACCATTACTTCCTTTTAACATGCTAAATTACCTTTTATCGGTTACACCTATTCACGTGTATCGAGGGCAAAGAATATGACCGCGTGATGAATATGCCTAGGATACATTTCATGAAAAGCTACGATGGGATTTCTACGGTCGATACCCAGAAGTGTAATGATCAGGAAAATGATAGAATCAGGTGTTCTAATTATCGGGTCGGCTGGAGATCAAGAGAAACTTAACACTATGACTCTCTAATGAACTAGACTGTAATAGAGGTCCCAGGAAAGGGTCCTGAGAGAAGTCAAGATTACGTTCTGCTGGGCCCGAAATTGTCGGATTCAATCGAACGGCTAAAAGAGAAGCTCTAGAAGTCTAATATGGTCAGGGCTGGGTGAGAGACTACTAAGGCAACCTAAGACGAGTACAACTTAATCTTGACGAAGGCTCTGACTATCAAACCTGGACATCTACCTAAGTCATCCTACCATCTAAGACAGGAAAATGTTCAGATTAGATTTAATCATGACTTGGATGTTCCAAATATTTAATTGGATGTTGTTTTTCATTATTGTTGTTCCGGTATTTCGCGGATGCAAAAAGGACCTACATGGGCCATCAACAAAACATGTCACGTCCCGCTTCCCTAATATGGAAGGCGAGACGTGATGAGGTCCGCTCAGATGTGGAGCTGTGAAGCTGCATTCTGATAAGCGTCTCTAAAAATTACAAATAATAGCAGGTCCTTGCATTGCGACAAAACAACAATAATAATAATGAAGCAGATAAAAGAACATCCACCAACAAAACATCCAACAATTATTCCAACATCACAGAAGAGTCACAAAAGTACAAGTCTAAACAATATGCCTAAAGCATGGCCGAAATAAAAGTAAAAAGAGTCACCGGCTGAGACTAAGGGTAGGAACGAAATCCTCGAACTGAACGTCAGCAACCTGTCGTCCTCTGTAACTAGGTCAGGCTCAAAACCTGACATGTGACACCCAAAGAGAAAAGGACACATGTCAGCAAAAGTCTCCCAAATGAAAGTGGAGAACGGCATATCACATCATAGGGTTTGGATACAAGAAAGATCCAAAATAAATACGTGTACGAACAAGAGTATGCGCACATACAACGTACGATCGAAAACAGACCGTGTCACCCTCGCAACCGAACGACTCTTGTCACGCCCCGCTTCCCATTAGGCTTGAGAGCGAGGACGCGAACGGGCCCGCTTATGCAAGTAAGGAGGAGGTACTTTTGCTTTTCTCTCTTCCTTGACTTAACACAATAAGCGTCTGTGTGAAATACCACAGGTTCTTGCTTGCATTACTTAAAAACAACGCAGATAAAAAAAACATTATTACAATCTCAAATGTCTCAACGGTAGTACAACAATGTAGAAAAGAGGAGTGGGTCTTATGACCCGTACAATAAGTGAAAAGAAATGCAATGAAAGTTCTTGGTCCACTGATTCAGCTATCTTAGCTAGTCCTCCTGGTAACCTGTCTCGTAACCTGACATACATTCAAACAACATGAATGCATGTCAGCAAGGGTCTGCAAGTAGATGTCAGATGACCCAAGGCAAGATATATATAACAAGTTATATATATGGCAGTTCTACAGCAGTTAAAAGAATTTACACTAGCATGTATTTCACTGAACTGAAGCAGTTAAAACAGTTATGAAAAGTTACACTAGCATGGTAGTTAAAGCAACAAGTTACATTAGCATGGTAGTTCAGTAATAAAAATTGACATGGCAGTTGAGCAATATAACATTATTCTGTAATTAACTTTCTTTTTCAATTATTTAACTGTGTGTGCAAGTCCGTGAATAAGATTCCCGTCGTTAGACGAATAGTAAATAAATACACCTTCAAGTGCCCCCGAAGGCGACCCGTTTACTACCGGCTAGTGCCCGGGAACCAACCCCACCCAAGTGTATTTTCCTGAATCACGTGCCAGGATGCTAATCCGCCATATACTGAAACACGAGTCCAGACTAGTCGCATGTGACGTAATCACATGTGACCGACGAGATTAACTAATAGCCAACGGCAGTAACATCTGGTAGCCAACGGCAACTGGTAGCCAACGGCATGTAACAACGGTAGTCAACGGCATTTAACTACGGGAGCCAACGGCATTTAACTACGGGAGCCAACGGCATTTAACTACGGGAGCCAACGGCATTTAACACGCTATAAGTATCAACAATTCTAAAATTAACCATACATGTCCAGAAACATTACCATTCACATAATGTGTTTATTTTGATTATTAAGGGGTCCACACACACGCACACGAGTTTAACTCTAGCATTTCTAAAAAACTGTGTATGTGTCAGTAATTAATTGTACAACATCAGATATCATAAAAAACATAAAATAACTGCACGCTTGCCTGACTGGGACAGTTTGGGTTGTCCGAGTAACGGTAGGAAAGTTCGCGACGTATCTGATTTCGGTGATTTTGGTGCCGTTGGGTTCGTCTCGACGGGTATTACGTGTCGGTACTGCTGGTTCTCTGTTTTGGTTAAAGAATTCACAGGATTAGATATATTGCGAGAATAGTCAAAATATTAGGTTAATCCCCGAATTGGGTTCGTCTAATTTTATTGGGTTCTCTGGCTAGGGTGATGTTTTATATTGTGTCACACTAACCTGATACATCTCATTTCATTCTGATATTATCCAATCAACAAGCTGTCAAAATTTAATACTAGCCAGTTAATATTCAAATTAACACTAACCCCATTAATATAAATTTTTCCTTAAGCTAATTGGTATGGTAACATCCTAATTAATACTCCCACCCACTTATACCTGCTCCTATATCATTTTAATACAAAACCCCTCACTTTCTCTTTCAATCTGCCATCTCTTCTATTATTCAAGGTTTTCTCTCTTCATTTTTTTTTATAAATAATTTCATTAATACTCAAGCTGTTACCCACCCCAACTTTCTGTATCCTTTCAAAAACCTCTGTCATGTTGTCCCTCTCTCTCTCTCCCCTATTCTAAGGCTGACACCCTATTAACTTTCTTTAGCCATTTAACACCCCTCTTACTCATGTTGTCCCCTTCTTTTATTTTTTTCTTTAAACATCTCAGGCTCTCTCTCTTCTTCATCTACTGTCTTCATTTCCCTTCTTTTTTTTTCTTTGCTATTATTCATTTGAAGCTTGCAGGTACATCTCGCGCAAGAAGAAAAAGAGGGGGGCCTCACCATCGTGCGAGGGGGGAGGAAGGGACGCCGGCGCTGGGCGGTTTCCGGCGGAGGGGCGGCGGCCCAGGCGGCGGCGGCGGCGCAGGTGGCCGGCGGCTGCTGGAGGCGCGCGCGTGCTTCTTACGGCGGACGACGGCGCAGGGCACAGGGGCGGCGGCCGGCGGCTCCCTCCTGGTCCGTCGACGGCGTGGGTGAGAAGGGTGGAGGCCTAGGGGATAGGGTGAAGGAGGAAGGAGATGAAGGAGGAGGATTTTGTTGATTTGTTGTTTTTTTTAAAAAACTTCAGATCTGATTTCCTATTTGAAACATCAGTTTTTTTTTTGTGGGTTTGTTGTGGCTGATTTGGGTTTTGAAATGGAGTTTGTTTCAATCTGAAATTGTATTTTCAGATTTGTGTTTCTCCCCTCTTTCAATTTGAGTTTTGTATTTGTAAAGAAGTTGGGAAGGATTTGGCGAGGGTTTGGTTGCTGAAATGTGTGGTTTGTGATTTGGGCTAGGTTGATTTGTTCCTGGTTTTGGGTTGATTGTTTTTGTTTGTTGCAGGATGTTGATTTGGTATAAGAAGATGAAGTTGTTTGAGGGGTTGATTTGGGAGAAATTGTTGGGAAGAATTGATTTGATTTTGTTTGATTTTGGTTTGAGAAATGAAGTTGTTTGATTTGGGAATGTGATTACTGGTTTGTATTGATGGATTTTCAGTTTGATTTTTAGATGTGGGAATGGTAAACAGGATTGGAAAACTGATTTTTGGTGTGGGAGTTTTGCTAAAGAGATTGTGTTGATTATATGGAACTGATGAAGAACAGATTTTTGGGGAGGAAACTGATGAGAGATTTGGGCTTTGTTTTTGGTCTGTGGAATATTTGGGAAGTGGTTTGCAGAATAATTTGGCCGGGAAGAAACGTCTGGCTGTTCTTAAGGGAATCAGCATGGGACAAGGTTCACATTTTGTCAAATAAGTTAGGTTCTGATTAAGACTGGAATTAATGAAATCCTTTGACAAATCCGAGGGGATGTATCTGCCCTATCAAATATTAAAGCTGTGTCTGAAAGTTAAGTAGACATTGAATTCCTTTAGTCAAATAGGTTAGGCAAGATTAGGACAGGTATTAATGAAATCTTTTGACAAATGATAAAACGTGTTTGTTGTCTTTCATGGTAAGTGGTTAAAGTAATAACGTAATTAAGTAAATTTAAAATTTAATTTGTAAAATAATTAAAGTATTAATAAAAGTTAAAAGTGATTTGCAAGTCGTAATTAGCAAGATAATTAAGTTAAAGTGATCTGTTAAACTTGACAGTCAATTAATGGTGACACGGTAAAACGAAATCGGAGACGCGCTCGCGTCGACATGTAGCAGAGAACATACGGACTAAAATATTATTCGGGACGACAGAAGTAGCATTTTGATACGCACGATTCTACACACGTCTAAAAATACAGGCCGTTACATTCTACCCACCTTAAGAAAAATTCCGTCCTCGGAATTCCTATTAACTAATGAGGAGGAAACGAGTACGGATAATGCTCTCGTATTTCTATGAGGTAAATTACGACCTGCAATACTTCGAGACGAAGAAATAAAAATGGTGAGGAAAAGGCACAAGTGGTATGGTTAAGATTGAGTTTCAAAAAGTTCGGATGACTAAGCACCATTAATGGCCTTAACCGTTAGTGGGTAAGTGAAAAGACTGGGGACGGCTACTTAAGATGTGCAGAGATGAGGATGATAAAATAAGAAAATACTCCCCACTGCAATCCCAATATTCTAATTTACTGGTGGTTAAACTCATAACGTCAAACAAATGTTAATAAAATAAATCATCACTTCTCATCTTGTCACTGAATAATGTTACAAGCGTATTCATATCCTGAACTTAAATATAGGTCCAGTACTTCCCCTTTCTTTTTGACTTCTATTTCATAATTCTTGCCTTAAACAATTAATACTTTAAACAGGGCAACCTCGGAAGGAAAATACCAACTGTCCTCAACTAATACTTCTCACAAATTTCCTCGCTCCTCATTGCTATTAAGACAGTAACATCTACTCGAGAAATCTTTAATGTACGCTATTCTCTATACTCAAGTTCTCCAAAACAAAACTGTTCATTCTCATAGGTTGTCCATCAGTAGTGTATCATCTCTTGCTCATTGCATAACCTAACTTGTAGTACTACAATTGTGACATCCACAAATCCTAATTCTAATCTTATTCTTGTATTAATCTATTGATATAACGGTGCTCTACTAATTACTAACATAAAGTGACAAGTATAAATACACCTAGTATACATCACCATCTATCATCACATTTATCAGGCTCCCAACTCATTCTTCATCGTGACAACTCATAAATTTAAACACCCTAACTAACAAATTATTACATCACATCTCATTGAATCTTATCCTGAGCAACTTAGATCAATTTACACTACCATCCCTTTGTATCAACATGTCACATTATTCCTGACGTCTCCATCACTCTATCCATACAATGAAGTCTCGTGACTGTAATATCTACTGAGCTACTCTCAGCTGCTACTAATATGAATACTAAATCCGTAATGTACACGTCTTCATGTGCACCACTCATGGTATGGAATCCTATCGAAGCCATTATGTATAGGTGTATTCAAATGTGAAATATAACCCATGAACACATCATTCTACCTCTCTTCTTGTAATTGGATTATTCTAAGTTCTTGGTGTTCGTATCAACTAACTTACCTCATCTCTAACCAATCCCATCCGTAAATATATTCTCATAATAATAATAATTATATCTAACATCCGATAATGCATAACAAAATTTAACACTGTTGATGATAGTAATAAAAGTAGAAGTAAACATTTTTTTATAAAAAAAATTATAACGCAAATTGAAAACTAATCTTGCTAAGTGGTAATAGTTAATAGATGCGCTAATGTAGTAACCAAGAGGTAGTGTCGGATACAGAATTGTATAATGTAACAAATCAAGTTTGCGACGAAAGGGTTCAGTTGAGGTAAGGACATGGAGTTAGTTTGATCATCAAGATGATCTTATAGGTGGAAAAAGTAGAGTAAGAACAGACATACAAATATGAGTGGAAGGTAAAGCACTGGCGGCTGCTCAAGTGTGGTAAGTAAAATGCATGTAATGTATAAAGTAAATGATACGGTGCAAGTGCAACAGTAACGACGGTGGCATGGCAAGTGGAAACAACAATGTTTTAACCTACAGGTAATGTGCTGACAATAAGAACACAACCAGGTAGACGCAGTAATACTGAAAAGGACAAGTAATGAGTGAGCATGAGGAAAACAAACATCACTTGACTATCTAATGGCATAGGCTGGCCTAATAAGAAGAAGTCTAGTTTAACTCCCAAACCAGCCAGGCAGTCAGGGCTTGCAGGCACATGTCACTTCTCTGACCGCAGGACAAATCCTTTGGTTGACCAACCCCCTTCCCATTCCTTTCTAGACACTGATCCAGTAGTAATTTAAGACCGCTCATTTTATACCGTTCTATCCCGTTCGAGTAGTCTCGACTTAGTCTGTAGGACAGTGGTATCAGATTAGTAGTCGTGACAAGAGTTAACTTGATCAGGTGACATAGAGATGGTTATGAATGATTAAATGGGAGAATGGGAGGCATGTGTAAAATGTGACAATGTCTTAATAACGTTTATAAGGATAGGAAGTGGGTGTAGAGATGTAGTGTTTGTTTCGTAAATAGAGATAGAGTTTTTTTTTAACAAAAATTTTAAAGTATAAATACGATGAATACGGAACTAATACTCTGAAATAGTTGAAGTATTATTTTGCATAAAAAGTATTTAAAATTAGTGTACGGTCGGTTGTTTTGAAATCTGTTGAATTATAGTAAGAAAAAAAATGTCATACATAATCATGAATAACGTCCTTGCGGTCCAGCGGACACGGCCAGGGAAGTGACTAAGCCAGGATCACTTATCCCAAGTCTAGCAAGGGTGATCCAACAAACTTAGCCAAGCACATTGACCGGATCATGGTCCATTGAAGGAAGCTTATCATTTATATGCGTGACATCAACAAAAGAGTTTTAAAGATAAATGTAGAAAGTGGAATATGTGCGTATTGATGGTATAGATTTGAAATCATTAAAAATTTTGTGACTAAATATTTTCAGTGAAGGAAACTCAAAATCAAATAATAATTTTAAGGCAGTTGAAAAATATAAGGCATATGTAAAAGAATTTTAAAGAAGTTAAATTGGACGAGAAATTCCATGAAAGAGATATTGATAGTAAAATCAGGATAGTAACGTGGGTGATTCAAAAATAAAGATGGCTGTCAGGAAGATCACGTGGATCGAAAGCAAGGATTAGAATCGGATGATTAATGTGAGTACGGGTATGAAATGACTTGTGAAAAGGCTACGATAGATTCGTAAAGTCAAAAAAAAGTGGAACGTGAAATGAAAGGAGATTAAAAATCACGGATATACTGATTTGGTTGACTAAGGATCAGGAATCTTAAGACAGTAATTTTCTAACGAAGCTGATCGAGGTAGAAGATTCTAGGGAGAGTGTTGTTTGAGTGTCAAGATTGTAATAGTATCTATGTTGTTTTAAAGTATTTTGCATGAGCATAGACCTGCATGGGCCACCACTAAAACCTGTCACGCCCCGCTTCCCATTAGGCTTGAGAGCGAGGACGCGAACGGGCCCGCTTATGCAAGTAAGGAGGAGGTACTTTTGCTTTTCTCTCTTCCTTGACTTAACACAATAAGCGTCTGTGTGAAATACCACAGGTTCTTGCTTGCATTACTTAAAAACAACGCAGATAAAAAACATTATTACAATCTCAAATGTCTCAACGGTAGTACAACAATGTAGAAAAGAGGAGTGGGTCTTATGACCCGTACAATAAGTGAAAAGAAATGCAATGAAAGTTCTTGGTCCACTGATTCAGCTATCTCAGCTAGTCCTCCTGGTAACCTGTCTCGTAACCTGACATACATTCAAACAACATGAATGCATGTCAGCAAGGGTCTGCAAGTAGATGTCAGATGACCCAAGGCAAGATATATATAACAAGTTATATATATGGCAGTTCTACAGCAGTTAAAAGAATTTACACTAGCATGTATTTCACTGAACTGAAGCAGTTAAAACAGTTATGAAAAGTTACACTAGCATGGTAGTTAAAGCAACAAGTTACATTAGCATGGTAGTTCAGTAATAAAAATTGACATGGCAGTTGAGCAATATAACATTATTCTGTAATTAACTTTCTTTTTCAATTATTTAACTGTGTGTGCAAGTCCGTGAATAAGATTCCCGTCGTTAGACGAATAGTAAATAAATACACCTTCAAGTGCCCCCGAAGGCGACCCGTTTACTACCGGCTAGTGCCCGGGAACCAACCCCACCCAAGTGTATTTTCCTGAATCACGTGCCAGGATGCTAATCCGCCATATACTGAAACACGAGTCCAGACTAGTCGCATGTGACGTAATCACATGTGACCGACGAGATTAACTAATAGCCAACGGCAGTAACATCTGGTAGCCAACGGCAACTGGTAGCCAACGGCATGTAACAACGGTAGTCAACGGCATTTAACTACGGGAGCCAACGGCATTTAACTACGGGAGCCAACGGCATTTAACTACGGGAGCCAACGGCATTTAACACGCTATAAGTATCAACAATTCTAAAATTAACCATACATGTCCAGAAACATTACCATTCACATAATGTGTTTATTTTGATTATTAAGGGGTCCACACACACGCACACGAGTTTAACTCTAGCATTTCTAAAAAACTGTGTATGTGTCAGTAATTAATTGTACAACATCAGATATCATAAAAAACATAAAATAACTGCACGCTTGCCTGACTGGGACAGTTTGGGTTGTCCGAGTAACGGTAGGAAAGTTCGCGACGTATCTGATTTCGGTGATTTTGGTGCCGTTGGGTTCGTCTCGACGGGTATTACGTGTCGGTACTGCTGGTTCTCTGTTTTGGTTAAAGAATTCACAGGATTAGATATATTGCGAGAATAGTCAAAATATTAGGTTAATCCCCGAATTGGGTTCGTCTAATTTTATTGGGTTCTCTGGCTAGGGTGATGTTTTATATTGTGTCACACTAACCTGATACATCTCATTTCATTCTGATATTATCCAATCAACAAGCTGTCAAAATTTAATACTAGCCAGTTAATATTCAAATTAACACTAACCCCATTAATATAAATTTTTCCTTAAGCTAATTGGTATGGTAACATCCTAATTAATACTCCCACCCACTTATACCTGCTCCTATATCATTTTAATACAAAACCCCTCACTTTCTCTTTCAATCTGCCATCTCTTCTATTATTCAAGGTTTTCTCTCTTCATTTTTTTTTATAAATAATTTCATTAATACTCAAGCTGTTACCCACCCCAACTTTCTGTATCCTTTCAAAAACCTCTGTCATGTTGTCCCTCTCTCTCTCTCTCCCCTATTCTAAGGCTGACACCCTATTAACTTTCTTTAGCCATTTAACACCCCTCTTACTCATGTTGTCCCCTTCTTTTATTTTTTTCTTTAAACATCTCAGGCTCTCTCTCTTCTTCATCTACTGTCTTCATTTCCCTTCTTTTTTTTTTCTTTGCTATTATTCATTTGAAGCTTGCAGGTACATCTCGCGCAAGAAGAAAAAGAGGGGGGCCTCACCATCGTGCGAGGGGGAGGAAGGGACGCCGGCGCTGGGCGGTTTCCGGCGGAGGGGCGGCGGCCCAGGCGGCGGCGGCGGCGCAGGTGGCCGGCGGCTGCTGGAGGCGCGCGCGTGCTTCTTACGGCGGACGACGGCGCAGGGCACAGGGGCGGCGGCCGGCGGCTCCCTCCTGGTCCGTCGACGGCGTGGGTGAGAAGGGTGGAGGCCTAGGGGATAGGGTGAAGGAGGAAGGAGATGAAGGAGGAGGATTTTGTTGATTTGTTGTTTTTTTTAAAAAACTTCAGATCTGATTTCCTATTTGAAACATCAGTTTTTTTTTTGTGGGTTTGTTGTGGCTGATTTGGGTTTTGAAATGGAGTTTGTTTCAATCTGAAATTGTATTTTCAGATTTGTGTTTCTCCCCTCTTTCAATTTGAGTTTTGTATTTGTAAAGAAGTTGGGAAGGATTTGGCGAGGGTTTGGTTGCTGAAATGTGTGGTTTGTGATTTGGGCTAGGTTGATTTGTTCCTGGTTTTGGGTTGATTGTTTTTGTTTGTTGCAGGATGTTGATTTGGTATAAGAAGATGAAGTTGTTTGAGGGGTTGATTTGGGAGAAATTGTTGGGAAGAATTGATTTGATTTTGTTTGATTTTGGTTTGAGAAATGAAGTTGTTTGATTTGGGAATGTGATTACTGGTTTGTATTGATGGATTTTCAGTTTGATTTTTAGATGTGGGAATGGTAAACAGGATTGGAAAACTGATTTTTGGTGTGGGAGTTTTGCTAAAGAGATTGTGTTGATTATATGGAACTGATGAAGAACAGATTTTTGGGGAGGAAACTGATGAGAGATTTGGGCTTTGTTTTTGGTCTGTGGAATATTTGGGAAGTGGTTTGCAGAATAATTTGGCCGGGAAGAAACGTCTGGCTGTTCTTAAGGGAATCAGCAGGGGACAAGGTTCACATTTTGTCAAATAAGTTAGGTTCTGATTAAGACTGGAATTAATGAAATCCTTTGACAAATCCGAGGGGATGTATCTGCCCTATCAAATATTAAAGCTGTGTCTGAAAGTTAAGTAGACATTGAATTCCTTTAGTCAAATAGGTTAGGCAAGATTAGGACAGGTATTAATGAAATCTTTTGACAAATGATAAAACGTGTTTGTTGTCTTTCATGGTAAGTGGTTAAAGTAATAACGTAATTAAGTAAATTTAAAATTTAATTTGTAAAATAATTAAAGTATTAATAAAAGTTAAAAGTGATTTGCAAGTCGTAATTAGCAAGATAATTAAGTTAAAGTGATCTGTTAAACTTGACAGTCAATTAATGGTGACACGGTAAAACGAAATCGGAGACGCGCTCGCGTCGACATGTAGCAGAGAACATACGGACTAAAATATTATTCGGACGACAGAAGTAGCATTTTGATTAGGACAGGTATTAATAGGTTAGGCAAATAGGTTAGGCAAGATTAGGACAGGTATTAATGAAATCTTTTGACAAATGATAAAACGTGTTTGTTGTCTTTCATGGTAAGTGGTTAAAGTAATAACGTAATTAAGTAAATTTAAAATTTAATTTGTAAAATAATTAAAGTATTAATAAAAGTTAAAAGTGATTTGCAAGTCGTAATTAGCAAGATAATTAAGTTAAAGTGATCTGTTAAACTTGACAGTCAATTAATGGTGACACGGTAAAACGAAATCGGAGACGCGCTCGCGTCGACATGTAGCAGAGAACATACGGACTAAAATATTATTCGGACGACAGAAGTAGCATTTTGATACGCACGCAACCGAACGACTCTCCTCGTCGTCAATCGTAAGCCAATGGTCTAGCACCCTCGTAACTGAACGACTTTACTTAGTCGTCGGCCATAAGAAGAAGGGATCATACCCCTCGCTACCGAACGACTCTCCTCGTTGTCAGTTGTAAGCCGATGGTCTAGCACCCTCGCAACTGAACAACTTTACTTAGTTGTCGGCCGTAAGACAAAGGGGTCATACCCCTCGCAACCGAACGACTATCCTCGTCATCAGTCATAAGCCGATGGTCTAGCACCCTCGCAACTAAACGACTTTACTTGGTCGTCGGCCATAAGACGAAGGGGCCGTACCTCTCACAACCAAAAAACTCTCCTTGTCGTCAATCGTAAGCCGATGGTCTAGCACCATCACAACTGAACGACTTTACTTAGTCGTCGACTGTAAGACGAAGGGATTATACCCCTCGCAACCGAACGACTCTCCTCGTCATCAGTCGTAAGCCGATGATCTAGCACCCTCAAAATTGAACGACTTTACTTAGTCCTCGGCCGTAAGACGAAGGGGTCGTACCCCTCGCAACCGAACGACTATCCTTGTCTTCATTCATAAGACGATGGTCTAGCACCCTCGCAACTGAACGGCTTTACTTAGTCGTCGGTAGTAAGACGAAGGGGTCGTATCCCTCGCAACCGAACGACAATCCTCGTTGTCAGTCCTAAGCTGATGGTCTAGCACCCTCGCAACTGAATGACTTTACTTGGTCGCCGGCCATAAGACAAAGAGGCCGTACCCCTCGCAACCGAACGACTCTCCTCGTCGTCAATTATAAGTCGATGGTCTAGCACCCTCGTAACTAAATGAATTTACTTAGTCGTCGGCAGTAAGACGAAGGGATCATACCCCTCGCAACCGAACGACTCTCCTCGTCATCCGTCGTAAGCCGATGGTCTAGCACCCTCGAAATTGAACGACTTTACTTTGTCGTCGGCCATAAGACGAAGGGGTCGTACCCCTCATAACTGAACGACTATCCTTGTCATCATTCATAAGCCGATGGTCTAGCACCCTCACAACTGAACGACTTTACTTGTCGTCAGCCATAAGAAGAAGGGTTCGTACCCTTCGCAACCTCGTTGTCAATCGTAAGTCGATGGTCTAGCACCCTTGCAACTGAACGACTTTACTTAGTCGTCGGTCGTAAGACGAAGGGAGCATACCCCTCGCAACCGAACGACTCTCCTCGACGTCAGTTGTTAGCCGATGGTCTAGCACCCTCGCAACTGAACACATTTACTTAGTTATCGGTCGTAAGATGAATGGGATGTACCCCTCGCAACCGAATGAATATCCTCGTCGTCAGTCATAAACCGATGGTCAGCACCCTCACAACTAAACGACTTTACTTGGTCGTCGGTCGTAAGACGAAGGGGTCGTAGCCCTTGCAACCAAACAACTCTTCTCTTCATCATTCATAAACCGAAGGTCTAGCACTCTCGCAACTAAACGACTTTACTTGGTCGTCGACCGTAAGACGAAGGGGCCACACCCCTCGCAACTGGACGACTTTCATCGTCGGCAGTAAGCTGAGGGTCTAACCCCTCGCCACTAAACAATGCAACTTTGTCGTCGGCCATAAGCCGAAGGGACCTCACCCCACGCAACCGAATGACTCTTTGATGTCGTCAACCGTAAGCCAAGGGGCCAACCCCTTACCACAGAAAGACATTCGTCGTCAGCAGTAAGCCGAGGGGTCAACCCCTCGTCACCGAACGAAATTTCTTTACCCGACTGATTGTCACAGTTTATTCTTTCTCTCGATTGAATACATCACCTGACCTCAACCTTCACAATCGGTTGAACTCTGGTGATGGGGGCGATTGTTGAATACATGGGCCCAGCCCATTAAGTAAATAGATAAATTCTACCGGCTGGACGTAGACGGCCCGTGGCCCACAACGTTTGGATTGAATGAGTCAACCCAACCTCACTCATAGCCCATTAGTCATGGGTTTGACAAAGTCAAATCTCCTCATTAAATGGTCCATTTTCATATCCTCATTAAATGGCCCATTTTCATAACCTTGATTAGAGGAATGAATGTCCAGAATAAATGGGGGGAGTTACTCCTTTTGGGTACTATTTCAAAGCCCACTAATTGGGGACAATTAGTTGTCACTTAATGTGGATGAAAGTTACAAGTCAAGGGGGAGAATAAATATCTCCAGGGAGAATGAGAAGAGGATGCCAGATTCTCCTAGGGAAGATCTCCAAGAATGGCTAAGTACCACACAAAATATACTCTCTCATCCCTCACTCTAATATCTTCTTCTTCTTGCTCTATAGTTTTTCATCTAATGGAGACTAACTTGAGCGTCTAAGGTTGGAAGGGGATCGGTCGGGCCTTAACCCCGATCCCCTAACGATTTTCTCATGTTGCAGGATTATGGAGATATCGCGCGGGTAGGGAAACATCCATCCATGGAGTCCGATCCTAGCACCCTCGATCGAGATACGCTCGTTCACGTGTCCCATTTCTCAGCCGACGAAGGATCGATCCAACAAAAGCGTCCTCATCGGCCCAACAACTGTGTCGGTCATTTTTGGCCTTAACAGTTTGTCACCGTCGTGGGAAAAGGAGTCGACATCCTTATCTTCGCTAAACAGCAGACTATGTCGATTCGGACCCCCCCCCCAAATCAAAGGCCTAAATGGCCAATTCCCGAGGAGGCATCGGAGGTTATACCCTCCCCTTCAATCGAAAACAGAGCCACTCCTAGCAAAGGCTGCCTCCCGAATGAAAACCTTTATTTTTCATTACTTTTGTTTCAACAATTTCTGGTTTCATTATCTTTATTATTCCAATCTTAATGTTTGGGTAAATTTCTTAAATATACATTTTCTGTTGGGATTTTGGGATTAGGGATTAACGTTAATCCTATCATCTTTTTGTTGTCAATCAAGAGCAAAAATCAGATCCTTTACAGGGCCTACAATCGATGATGATGATTTACAAGGCCTTCAGAATTTTTGATGATGACGGGTCCTACCTTCACAACCCTTTATCTTCGTTTTATCTTTTCTCTTGATTTACATGGCCTTCAACATCAGACCCTTGACCTCCTCGTCGGTATGCGTTGCGCAACCAGGAAGATCAGCAATAGTAACCAACTAACACCGGCGACAATCGCATCGCTGCTGCCTGGGGACTCACTGGCATTGACGCTGCTGATGCCGAGACCGAGGGCAAACTCCGAGGAAACATGTGCTCAACTCTTCGTCAAATTGAGTCGCTATCATCTGAACGTTCGTGCTCAGAGCAGAGCTCCTATCAAGCTCGGATCATCCGAAGCGACCCAGCTCTCCTCGTCTGAACAAGAGCTCTTTCCATCTGGGTGACGTCCGACTGATCAACCCAACCAAACTTCAACTCTGATCAGATCTCGTCGGACCACCCTGATACGATCATTTTGACCAGGCCTGGAGGAGCCAAGTCAACCACAACCAGTCAACCAGCCTACTACGGCCTTGGGCTCCGGCCCAAGGATCTCACGGACGGATCGCGTTTCTCCACCCAAGATGAAGGAGCAAAAGACTGCACACTTCCATAGTGGAGGAAATCATGGCCTAAATCGAGGAAGCAATCACCAAATAAGGCAACCATCCAGTGTCATCACTCCAACCATCATGGCTCGTCAAATATGGCAACCGTCCAATGCCATCACTCCGGCCATCATGGCCCACCAATTATGGCGGCCACCTTCATGGCAATAACTCGCCAATCATGGCCTGACTTCATGGCCATCACTCGTCAATCATGACCCGACTTAATGGCCATCACTCACCCATCATGGCCACATTTATGGCATTCATCCTCCATCAAACGGGTGCAATTAGTGGGGGTCAATACTTCCCACTTGGCACGCTCCCATGAATGACGGAAATAATGGCCCATTATCGCGTGGGGCTCAGGTATATGAAGAGGGGGATGCGTCATAAGAACAAAGAGCTTTACATTTCTAAGTAATTTCACACAATCATACATCTAGCTCTTTGTTCTTCATTATTTATCATGAGCCAACTTCTCTTGATATCAAATCTTCATTTTCTGATTCATGATTCAAAGTCTTCATATACTTCAATTTGTGGCTTTTTTGATCGTGGCTATAAGTCATTCAATTTGCTTCATAATGGCTTTGTTCTCCATATCTATAAAATAATCTATATGCACTTGAAATAAAACCATTTTTACACATATCACTTGTGCATATCATCAAAATCCATTGTGATGGGTCTCAATATCCCAACACTATGCAATGAACAAGGTGCATGTACTTTATTTTTCCAAAAAAAAGCGAATATGTCACGTTATAAGGCCAAATCACCATTTCTCTTGCAAAATTAGCAAAAAATTACAGACTTTTATTGACCTTTACGTACACCTCGTTCTTTCAGGTGTATGTAGCAATTGGCTACGTAAAGGGTACATATATGTCAACGTCCCATCGGATAATTCTTGGGGGGAAATGCCCAATGTTATGAATGGGGGAGACCTTTGTCTCCACCCACTAACCATCTACAATTACACCCACTTAGTAATGGATGTCCCTTGGGTCTTTATGATGTAACCCATATATGAATGAATATAAGTATAGCTATGGCTTAGACGATTAGCTAGTTCTTTTAACTCTCAACGCGTTATCATGCACGATTGCCTCTAGAAATTTTTCTCTTCAAAAATTCTTTCCAATAAACAAAAAAGGCGAAGGAATCTTATATCTTTTGGTGGATCGTTAGCCAACAATGCAAGGAGTTTGATCGTTTGTGTAGCCGCAGATTTTCCTACGTCATCCAGGAGCGGGATTATTTCCTGCGTATTTTCGTTCTCCGATCTTTCCTAGATC
>JAULAV010007353.1:0-25000 GCA_030789695.1 Scilla litardierei
AGAGAAAGTATTTCCTAGGTTGATAGTGTTTTGCACTCGGAAATTTTGGTACGAACTAGGTGAGAGTTGAGTTGGGGTTTATAGTTCATTGTAGTTGTACAAAGAAACATATTAATGCTAGTATCTGCTTTGGGTCTAGAGTAGGTCGTTGGGCCGACCGAACCAGGGTAAATCTGTTGTGCACTCTGTGATTACTTATTATTTACTCTGCATCTGCTATAACTGCCTGTGATTGCTCATGGGTTGTACGAGAATTTTTATTAGCCTATTCACCCTCCCTCTAGGCTTAGATCCAGATCCAACACATACTGCTTAAAAATTATAATTGTTCGATTATTCATAATGCTTTAACTGCCATGAAAACTGCTTTTGAAAACATTACCGAGGGTCCTATTCATAGCTAATGCTTGCCAAGGACCCTTGCTAATATACATTTCTATGTTGTTTGAAATATATGTCAGGTCACGAGACAGATTACCTAGAGGACGAGCTGCTTGAGGAGACTGACCCATTGGACCAGGCGTATGATGATCCAGGAGTTCTCCCCACTGAGGACTAGTTGTTGCTGCTTAGGATTTCTTTTACTGCACTTTTGTAGGGTGTGTACCCATCTTTGTAGAACTCTGTAGTTTGTTTGGCCATGCTGGGCCTTATTACTTTTGTGTACTTTTCTGGATGTTGGCTTTAAAGTCATAGTTATTTCTGTTGTTTCTGAATGCATGTAAGTTCCTGCGTATGGTTTTTATTCACAGACACTTATCGGGCATGAGCTTCACCACTTCAGCCCAAGCAGACCTTCGTTGCGTCCTCGCTCCTAAGTATTACGAGAAGCGGGGCGTGACATCCCCTAGAGTTGATGCTTCATAACACATACAAACTAGAAGCAATCTCATTTTTATGGTAGTAATTTTTTCCTCCCAAAAAACTGATAGTCATATTTAGAGCAAAAAATAATTTTCGGTCTGCTTCCCTAATGATTTGTTTCTTAATTAGCTCTCAACTTACCATTAAATATAAATACATATCGGCAATTTATGATGATAAAACAATCATTCATTGAATGAATAAAAAAGGGAAAACCCCAAACACCGTTAAATCCATCAAAAACATCACAAAGTTGATTTTATCATTACAAACAAGATTATTCTGGACTTGGTACTCGAATGTTGGTAACTGTTTGCTATTTTTGATTTATTTTCATCCTTGATGTATACTTAACCTAGAAAAAACCTGCGTACCTATAGGCAACCTTTTTTTAGTTTACAAATTTTTGATCAAGATTGTTTTGGGCATGCGCATATACCTACATATGCATGCATGCATATATATATATATATCAGCTTTGTGTGTGCAATTGTTTCAGTAAGGATTCCTTAAGAAGTAAAGCGGAAAGAAACTACTGCAGCTTCAACTGGATGGTCTGGATCTAAGAACCAAGAAGTTTACTTTCTCAGACATTATACGCAGCATGAATGGAACCTTTTTTTGTAAAGTAAAAAATAGAATCACAAATTCTCATATCTCATCTCATTTCATACCAACAATATGTGTTTATATTCTATCCCATTTTCATGACACCAACTATAAAGGCATGGCAAGCACAAAAGAAAATATACAAACCGTATGTGCAGCAAGAAATCCCTATAATACATCACAAAAATAAAATAAAAACCCCATCCACAAGGATCAAACATCACAACACAAATTATAGAGTATCTAGTCAACAAACCATCACAAAGCCATTACCAAATTGAACAAAATAACAAATACCCATCAGAAAATGAACAAAAAAACAAATACCCACAACCTTAAATCCCAAAAAGCACCATGAAAAGAAAAAGAAAAACATCACAAAATTGAAGTCATACCTTTAGGTCCCGAATTCAAAACATCGCATGAACTTGGGAATAGCTAGCGAGGGGTAGAGAAGGAGCAAACTACGGAAAAAAAGAGAAAACCTCATGTCAGGATTGAAAAAATAATCCTTTCCAACCCGTGTATATTTCTTTCCATTCACATTCCTGAGGGGATCTCTGGCGATTGCCACAATTTTAGACTAGGCCGTCGCAATTTGCAAACTAGGTCCCTCCGATTTGCGATCGGCTCTTGAATAAACCCGAAGAAATTCAGAAACTCAAAGGAATCTGCACCCTCGGTGTGGTGGTTTATGAAGTCACTTGTAGAGGTTTTGAACCGCTAAAAATGAAGCCATAAAACTAGATTTTTGGTGGTTTCGACCCACTAGAACGACTTAAACCCAGCTACAGTATTATTAATTTTTTAATTTTGTAGCATGTCCATTTGTTTTAGACGTTCTAAATCGATACAATGAAAAGTTTGTAGATGTACTAGTGGTTAGAAACCACTACAACGAAAACTTAATTAGAAGCAATATTAGAGGTTTCGAACCGCTAAAACATGGAGCCGTAAACCTAGATTTCTAGAGGTATCGAACCGTTAGAACAGTTTAAAACCAGCTACAGTATTATTGATTTTTTAATTATGTAACCTGTCCATTTATTTTAGCGGGTCTAAACAACTTCTATGAAAAGTTTGAAGCTGTACTAGCGGTTCTAAACCGCTACCATGGAAAATTAATTTACAAGTGTTCTTCCTTTAATTGTATTAATTTTTTAATTAATAACCGACGTTCTAGCAGTTCTAAACCACTACAAACTAAAATAACTTTTATTGCAGCAGGTTCTTCACATAGCTTCTTTTTTAATGGTTTTGTATTGTAGTAGTTTCAAACCGGTGCAAAATATCTCTTTGGAAACCTTCACTTCTAGCGGTTCGGAGCCCCTAAAAGGGAAACGGTTCTGGTGGTTTTTTGAACCGCGGTTAAAGTAACCGCTAGAAATAACCATGTCTTTTGTAGTGTCCAAGGCCAATCTAGCATAATGAAATTAATAATGAATGGCCCGCTAGCAAAATGAAATTAATAATGAAGGCAAACCCCTCTATGAAGGCCAAGCTCTTATATTCTCTTGCTAAATTCTTTAAGTTGACCATGGAAAATGAACTTGAGCAGATTTCTTTTTTGCATATATCGGACGTACAGCCTAAACACAGCCTAAACACATCACTGATTCTTGTCATGGTTTCCTTTGGTGGAAATTATAATTTGTGTCAAGTTTTACTGTGTCATCAATTTTGAAGGTGAGTATGTCGAGCTCGGCTTCGATGATAGGCACCAAAAATGCTAGTTACTCATGTATAATCTTCTATAAATGGCATTGCAAAAAGGCTGTACAGCCGTCGCAAAAGGGTGTACAGTAGTTGCAAAAGGCTGTTCAGTTGTAGTAAAAGGTTATACAGCTTTTTGTTTCAACTATACATCTTTTATTTATTCATGTACAACCTTTCTACGCATGTAAAAAGGCGATACACTCGTTGCAAAAAACTGTAAAATTATTACAAAAGGGCGTTCAGTTGTAGTAAAAGTTGTATAGCGTTTTATTATAACTGTACAACTTTTAGTTATATATGTACAACCTTTCTACACATGTTATTGTAAAACGGCTGTGTAGTCGTTGCAAAAAATTGTATAGGTATTACAATAGGTTGTTCAGTTGTAGAAAGATTGGACAAACTTTTATTACAACTGTACAGCTTTTGGTTAGCATGTACAACCTTTTGTTACATTTGTAGGGCTTTTAGTTACACATGTACAACCTTCCTACATACGTTGTTTTTAAAAAGGATGTATATGTGTTACAAAAAGATGTACAGATGTTGTAAAATAGTGTTCGAATGATGAGTAATCACTGTTAGACTTGCTTAAAAAATATTTTTCCGAGACTTGATCATTTATTACAGAAGTTACTTATGACTCTTAATTGTTAATAAATTTCTAGTTGTAAAGTGGTTGAATATTTTTCAATATTAAATTATTCGGTATTGAATCTTTAGCACATTTCTATTTCATATGAAGCTTTCTTTCAATGAATCGACTTTGTTACCGTCCTCATTATTTATTTCAGCCTTTTACGAGACCGCAGCCATTTTCAGTTATCATCATGGCAGGTTAAACTCCATAACTCTTAAAAAACAATTTAAAGAATAATAAATAACTGAATAAGGAAATGAAAAACCTCATAAGCTCACTTGAGATACAACAGAGAACATGTCTCCCATGAACTGCTCCGTTGATGAATCGGCTGTGACGGGCTCAACTTGAACCCCACATACTTCACGTCAATGGAAGGCAGCAGCCCCTCTGGCCTAGATTCGTTCTCGGCCATCTTCTTCGCAAATAAAAGCTATCTTTATTAGATGCGGATACCTCGAGCTGCGACCTCATGTAGATGTCTTTCATGGACCTTGGTTTGATTTTGGTTAAATGTTGGTTAATTGGTTAATTCTCTGAATGAAATTAGTTAATTTTTAAAAAAAAAACTGATGCGTGACGGGTAATGGAATGTATAGAGTTCAGAATTGAAGAATAGAACGGAGGATAGAGATCTGAGATAAAAGCTATGCCACCACTCAAGATCAGGAAATGGAGTTCACCACAAGCGAGATTAAAGGCCAGGCCACCCTCCCAATTGATAAAGAACTCACTTGTCTCACCACTAACCTTCCTACAGTTAGATAAAGAAAACAAGATTAACAACAAGCTGTGAAAGAACTTGCAACTTCAGAATTTTCATTCAACAAAAACTGATCTTCTAAGTTACAAAGACTCTCTTTTAAAGAAGACATACAACATTGATAATGACATACATCAGCATTTAATAGTCAACAACTTCCAAAATTGATTACACAACTTACTAGGCTACAACTTTCTAGACATTGAATGCTCAAAAAACAAATAACCAACAACTTCTAAGGCTGATTACACAACTTACTAGGCTACACTTTACTAGGCTACAACTTACTAGGTTACAACTTTCTAGACATTGAATGCTGAAAAAGTAAATGCTAGAGTGGATTTCCAAGGCCAAAGTCTTCAAAATTCGTCCAAACTCTTCAGCTCCCCCTTAATTTGAAATCTGAATCTTCATTTGAGTTTTGATGCCAAAATAATCACTTCCCATCATAGGTGACTCATTAAGGAAGCCAATTAAGCAAAACTTGGCTCAAAACAGCTTGAGGACTAACCTGAAATTCAGAGCTAAAGTTGGAGCTCGAAATTTCTATGATGCCACTGATGGGAAATCGAATCCCACTCCTGAGTGGTTTTGATGATGAGCACACCAAATGATATTAGTGTACTAATTACACTACTACTCAAGTGTGCAGGTTGTGCGAACAATAAGCTTTTACGTATACTTCGGAGAAGCTCAACTCACTCAAAAGACGAAGATGAATTTGCTAGTTCCACGTCAAGCACACGAATCCTCAAATGATGAAGCTCTTGCAAGTGCTCAAGCCTAATGAAGAAGAAGCTCAAATTCAAGAGAAGCGCGCATTCACTTCAATCATCTGATCGGCTTCTTGAAGACTCGGCATAGTCTAAGTGTGTGTGTTTTGTTTCTTAGGAACTAAGTTAAAGCCAAAGTAAACTATATTGCACACACACAAATGATTTCAAAACAAAATGTTTTTAAATGTTTTCAAATCTTTTTAAAAACTCTTGAGAGCATTTGCTAGCTATCTTATATCTTAGTAGTCAACCTCCATTCACCCAGGAGTTGATTACATCTTTGCTAGCTGAGTTTCAGTTAAAACTGCTCTGAGAGTCGACTACCAGCTGAAACAGAATTTCTACTGAAATTCTTTGGAAGTCGACTACCACCATGAGGGAGTTGACTACCAGCTGTCGTTTTGCTACGAATCTGCTTCCTAATTTCACTCCATTTTCTTATCTGTTCCGACTGAAAGTCAATTCTTTTTGAAATTCAAAATTCCTTTGAAACTCTATAAATAGAGCCTTCATTGAGATCATTCATACACTAATCTAATCTCTCTATTCTTTGTGCAAAATTCCGATCTCATTGCTCTCTTGTGCTCTCAACGCTAATAGCCAATCTCTGCTGTTATATTCTCTGATCTCAACTGTTATTTTTCTGATATTATTTTGATATCTGCATATTTATTTTAGCTATTTTTAAAGCGTTTTTAAAATCCTTGTTCTTCAATTTTCATTTCTTAAAAGGATTTTGAAAAGATATAAATCTAAGATCACAACGAATAAACTCATATTCTTTGTGAGATCTAAAAGATCTATTCAAATTCTTTTAGCCACGCAACACACAATTGTTATATTTACTTTGGCTATAAAATTTTTGGGTGTAATCCAATCTCCACTAATTATTGTGGTGAGTTGGAAACTTTGTTTTATTTGTGGATTCCCCTTGGTTGTAAGGAGCGTTGTAAATCCTAGACAAGTCTAGGTGGTTGGAAATTCTGGTCAAGGCTAGGTCGTTTGAAAATCCTAATAAGTGAAGTTAGGTAATTGTATTGCTAAGGCAATAGTGGATTAAATCTTGTACCGAACTGGTCGGGGACGGGACGTACCCAAGTTGTGGGGAACCAGGATAAAAATTGCTTGTCTCTGCGTTTGTCTTTTCTGTGATTGTTTATCTTCGTTGTACAAGCATTTTATTTCATTTGCTAACATTTGTATCTTTGTAATTTTATCTTCATATTATTGCAATGTTCATTTATTTATTTCAGCTGTGTAAAGATCTATTTGTGTGTAAAGATTATTTGTTTGTAATCTTAACTTGCTTGTAACTTATCTCTATATTCTTGTTAAGATTAATTTGTTGATTAAGAACCAAGCGTAGACCACTCTACTTGGTTTCTTAGGCAACATTGGAAGGATTTTATTTGTGCTAATATTAACAAACGAAAAAGTTTACTATTTGCACAACACTATTCAACCGCCCTTCTAGTGTTGTTTGCTATTCACAGGATCCAACAGTCACTTGCTAACATTATTAGATAAGTCATGCTTGCTCCTGCATCAAAAACTGATGGGCTGAGGCCATTTTTCTCAGCTCATATACCTTAAACGAGCAAACGTGTTTTAAAGCTTATCATGTGAAGAGAGAAGATGTGAAGAGAGAAGAAGACATGTGCACAATAAGCAAAAAAGGTGTGTGAATTGAGCAATTTTGAAAAGGCTATTTTAGGGTTTTTTTAAAAGGATTTTTTATAAAAATTACGCGGTATGGTATGTGAAAGGAGCAATTTGGTATGTTTGCATAGCAACTCCCAAAGTCTATATTATCACACAATTAGCAATAAAATGGGAGTTACTTTGCGAACACATCGTTTTGCTCCACACACATCCACTTATTTGAAGGTTTGCCATTGAAAATTTACAGACACGCGCCATAGAAAATTTCTCAACTTTTTCCTCTTTTACCTTCGTCCCCTCACTCAGTCTCCAGCCACTTCTGCCACCCCTCCCCAACCCCCAGATCCTCCCCCTCCCTCGTCGCCTGCCCCGCCCCCTCGTCTGACCTCATCTGCCCCCTCACCAGCCCCAGCCACAGCTCCCTCATCCAACATCCCTAGCCCCCTCCTCATCTTCGACCGCCCCCTCCTATGCCCCCTCAACATCCCCGCCCCCTCCTGTGCCCCCTCACCAGCCCCAGCCACAGCTCCCTCATCCAACCTCCCTAGCCCCTCCCCATCTTTGACCGCCCCCTCCTTTGCCCCCTCAACATCCCTGTCCCATCATCCGCCCCTTCTCCAGCCCCCAGCCCCCTCCTCCGACCTCCCCAGCCACCTCCCACTCCTCCAACCTCCCCACCCCTTCCTCGCCCCCCGCCCCCCTCCCCCCACGCTCATCGCACATAGGCTACAGATATTTTCGGAAATAGGTTAAATTGGTGTGCATTGTAAGCAATGTTAATGGCAAACTTGTAAATAAATGACGATGGAGGAATGGCAAACTTGTAAATAAGTGTCATGTGCGCAGAGCAAAACGTGGGTCGACAAAGTAACTCCGGCCCAATAATATTGCATATAAATAAAATCTTGCAGTGTGACAGGAAGAAATGAAAACAGGAGACGTTTCAAAGTTCAGTTCTCATGCTCCGACTGCCGATCTGAACTGAACGAAGATGCTGCGTAATAATCGCCTACTCCGCTGCTTGTTGGCAGCAACGACATCTCAGAGAGCCATGCCATCTTCATTTTCCCGGGTCGCGTCACTGCCGGTAAATCGACCCTTATTTTTCTCCTCTTCATTGTCCTCTTCTTCATGCTCTTCGTCAAGAAGAAGAGGTGCATCTGCTGATTTAGAGGCCGAGGACGATGACCACATCAACGTGGACCCCACTGTCAGCTGTTCTCTAGCGAGGGCCGCGACGGCCCCCACTCTCCTTCAACCAAGGGTCGTTATCTACGATGGCTCCTGCCATCTCTGCCACCGAGGTAGAAGACATAATGTCACCAATTTCCATTGCCATTCTCTTTTCTTTACTATTTTAGCAAGACCCAACTGGTTGTTTTGTACTAAGGCTTGTGAATTAGTATAGTTTTCTTGTTAGGTTTCTGATGGTCTGCTTTCTGTTTGATATAATGCCTCTTCGAAAAGATGTTCAGTTATCAATCAGATTTTCCTATGTTCAGATGCACTTCCTTTTGTGCTTTCCATTTAAGAATATGCTTAGCATCTGTACTAATTCCATCTATCTGTTCCTTCGATCCTGTTTGTGTGATTACATGGCTTGTTGTTGCAATTAAGAGTTTCATTTCTACATATGGGCGCTTCCTGTCATGTTTGATCCATGCCCATGTTAGAGATTGTATAGATTTGTGACAGGCTGTCATACTATCAAATGGAATGAATACTAAGATTATATGCTTTACTTTTTACTTTTTTATTTTTTGTTTTTAAAAGGGTCCTTTTTTGTCATCAAGCTGCTTTGGAGAAGAAATAAACAGGCATTACTTGAATATGATAATTAGATGATTTCTATCTTCGTGATCTTGCAATGCGTTTCTTCATGTAATGGTGGCTGCTGTATTGTTAAACTTCTTTAATGCTACATTGCTTGTCGGACATACGTTCTCATTTAAGTGGCAGAAGTTCAGTTTCCACTAAATGCCATATTCCATACTCTATATATGAATGAATTTCCAGGTTCTCCCAATGAAACATGTTTTGCATTTTGCATTTTTTATATCTGGCAGTTTACTCAATTTATTTTTGGCCATATCAATTCATACGGCCCTATTGGGACGGGCCTAAACCGAGCGGCCCAGACCCGTCTTGCCGGCCTATGGCCTCGGGAAGAAAGGGCCAAGCGACGAGGCACTCGCGAGGATTGGGGGCCGGCCGGCCTTGGACCGGGGCGGGCGCAATTGCCGGCCCACGTCGGCAGGAGCCAACCGCACCCCTTAAAGCACACCCCCTTAATCACCATTAAGGGGCCCCATTACGCACACCTTCATGACCCATGAAGACGCCATCAAAGAAGCGGATCATGGGGGCGGAAGGAGGGGACGTTGAGGAGGAGCGAACGTGGGAGGAATCCTATAAAAGGACTCGAGGTACGACGTACAAAGGGATCACTTGCTGGATATCGAAACACAGATGTATTCTACTCACATGACCTTGTCTTCCACCCTTATATTTCCTCTCCATAACTCGGTCCGAGGACTCGCGTATTGGCCTCTCTTCGTGAGCCATACCGAGCCCACCGAGCATCATTCAGATCCATTCTGACTTAGGCATCGGAGGAGACTTGGTCGGAACCAAAGTCCGACCCCCCTGAAGAGCTTCTTCGTCTGTTCAGGTCGAGCAGATCCAGCGACGCTGATGCTACCCCTCATTGTCTTTCCAGCCGAAGCCGAGCGTCCTCAGTCGCGAGCCCGCTTGCCCCCACCACAAGGAAGTCACCGCTTAGCCGAGGCTACCATTCGGCAAGCCGACGTGAGGATCCGCGCATTCCTCACCGAGTGAACATATCTTCAACCGATTCCGGAGGTCCCACGTGTCCCCCTTGACCACGTTGACCTCCAACCATCTGGTCAACAATTCAGCGGTGAGAAAATACCCGAAACATCTGGCGTCGTCTGTGGAAACCGAAGAAGCACACACGTCAAGCAACCACACTCGAGATGACGTGGCCATGCCCCCCTCGACGCAGAAAAGCGGCGGTGGCAACGTCGGTACCGGGGCCATTCCACGATCGCCTGGGTAAAACCTTAACTACCCGACGCTCGCCCCAAGTTGAGGGGCCGGGCGAGCCCCGGACAAGACCTATGGAGACGAATAATGGGGAAGCCAAAGACTCTCCCCAGCCTCTCTACTTCTTCGGAGAGGATATGGAGGAGGTGAAACCGTCGCACGACGAGGCACTAGTTGTCTCAGTCGTCATCGACACCGCCGTTGTCAGACGACTACTCGTCGACACCGGCAGCTCGTGCGACATCCTCTTCATGTCAACTTTAGAGAGGATGACGCTGCGGGCCGAAGACCTGGAGCCGTGCTCTGGGCCCGTGATAGGGTTCACGGGCCATTCCACGTCCATCGTGGGGGTGATCCGCCTCCCTGTCACACTCGAGGAGCCGCCCAACTCGGCCACTCTAATGATAGAGTTCGTGGCGCTGAGTATTGGGTCGGCATATAACGGGATCATCGGTCGCCCGCTCCTTAACGCAGCTGGAGCCGTGGTCTCAACCCTCCATCGGGTGGTCAAGTTTCAGACCCCGGAGGGATCGGACAGGTCAGAGGCGAACCGACGAAGCCGAAGATCTGCTACTAGCTGGCCGGTGCAGAACGCGCCGAGGAGCACAGTAACCCGATGGACCTTCTCGACCAAAGATACTGCCCGTGGCTCGCTCCTGTGGAAGAATCAGAACTCATTCCTTGCATGGACATTGACGGAAGATTCACTCCCTCGGGTCAGGGCTAGACCAGATCATGAGAGGTGAGTTAATTAGGCACTTGGAGGCCAACCTGTATGTCTTCGCCTGGTCGTCCGACGATACGCCGGGCGTGGACCCCCCGAGTGATCACCCACCAGCTAAACGCCGATCCCAATTTCAAACCGGTCAGACATAAGAAGAGAAACTTAGGTGGCGAAAAGGAGGGCCGCGTCCGAAGAAGTGGAGCGCCTACTTGACGCAGGCTTCATTCGAGAGGTCTGGTACTCGAAGTGGCTGGCCAACGTCATGATGGTGAAGAAGTTCAGCGGCAAATGGCGGATATGCGTGGACTTCAGCGATCTTAACAAGGCCTGCTCCAAGGACAGCTACCCGCTACCCCACATTGACCATCTCATGGACAACGCTTCAGGCTACGACATGCTAAGCTTCATGGATGCCTACTCCGGGTACAATCCGGTTCAAATGGACCCGAAGGACGAAGAGAAGGCGTCCTTTACCACCGACTGGGAGACCTTCTGCTACAAGATGATGCCATTTGGCCTGAATAATGCGGGGTGACCTACCAGAGGATGGTCAACAAGGTGTTCGACTCCCAGATAAGAAGGAACCTTGAAGTCTACGTGGACGATATGTTGGTCATGTCCAAGGACCCAGCCGACCACATCGCCGACCTTCGGGAGACTTTCGAGCGGCTACGAAGACACAACATCAGACTCAATCCCATTAAGTGCACGTTCGGGGTGAGATCCGGTAAATTCCTGGGCTTCATGATCACCAACCGCGGCATTGGGGCCAATCCCGACAAGATCGAGGCTTTGGTTAACATGAGGGAGCCGACGACGATCAAGGAGCTGCAGAGGCTGAATGGGCGAATTGCTCCTTATGACGCTTCCTGTCCAAGTCTGCGAAAAGATCCATCCCTTTCTTCAGGACCCTAAGAAAGGTCCTCGCCGAGCTCGCCGAAAAGAGGAAGGCTGTGCAGTGGGACGAAAGCTGTGCCCGAGCGTTCGTTGAACTGAAGGAGTACCTCCACAGCCCCGCTCCTCTTCAAACCCAGGGAGGGGGAGTCGCTGAGCCTCTACTTAGCATGCACTGGAGAAGCGATGAGCTCGGTGCTGATCAATGAAGACGACGGGATACAGAGGCCGGTGTACTACACTAGTCGAGTCCTGAGGGATGCGGAGGGACGGTACAGCCTCATGGAGAAGCTCGCCTACGCCCTCGTGCTCTCGGCGCGGAGACTTCACCCCTACTTCCAAGCCCACACGATCCTGGTCCTAACCGACTCCCAACTCGAGCAGAATCTCAAGAGGTTCGACCGGATGAGGAGGATGCTGAATTGGAGGGTGGAGCTGAGCGAGTTTGACCTCCGATATAAGCCGCGGACAGCCATCAAGGGACAAGCACTGGCGGGCTTCACCGCCGAATGCATCGTGAACGGAGGGACGCTCCCCGAGGAGACAGGCCCGGACACGGTAACGCCTCAACCCTTGTCTTTCCTTTCGGCTTACATCGTTCTTACCGATTGTCCAGGGGACAATGATGCTAGGGTAATCCACATAGACGGTTCGGTGACCCGGACGGGGAGCGGGGCCGGCATCATTATTCGATCTCCTGACGGGAACATCGTCGAATATGCACTTCGATTCGTGTTTCCAGCCACCAACAACGTGGTCGAGTACGAGGCCGCCATTAACGGCCTAAGACTAGCTCAGGCGCTCGAAGCGGACTCTGTATGTCTCCTTAGCGATTCCAAACTCATCATCAACCAGCTACAGTGAGATTATGAGGCTCGTGAAGAAACGATGCAACATTACCTGACCTCGACCAAGACCGAACTGTCTAGGTTCAAACACGCCGAGACCCTCCACCTGCCGCGATTGGAGAACGCCCGCGCGGACGCCCTGTCGAAGCTGGCCTCCTCTCCCAGGCAGTTGGGTCGCGCCATCTATATTGAGAACCTCCGGACCTCAGTACAAAGGTAAAAGAGTTGATGGCCATTGAAGCGGAGCCCACTTGGATGGATCCGACCGTTCAGTATCTCTCCAATGGAGAAGTCCCGACGAACCTGGATGAGTGTCGAGCACTGGAACGGAAGGCTCTCGGGTACGTGCTCCATGAGGGAGTGTTATACAGAAGGCGCTGGACAAAAACGGATGTCCTTTCCTACCTCAAGTGCCTCGGGCCGAAGGAGGCAGACTACGTCGTCCGGGAGATCCACAAGGGGATCTGCGGAAATCATCATGGAGGCAAGATAGTCGCCCTGAAAATCTTGGGGTAAGGATACTACTGGCCGACCTTGGCCAGCGACGCGACCGAGTACGTCCAGAGGTGTCCAGAATGCCAAAGGTTCGCCAAGCTCGGCTTGTCTCCCCCGACGGAGCTCGTTCTGATAATCAGCACCGTCTCTTTTGCTAAGTGGGGGCTGGACATCCTCGGTCCTTTCACTTCCGGGAAAGGGCAGAGGAGGTACCTGATTGTGGCAGTGGATTACTTCACTAAGTGGATCGAGGCCGAACCACTGGCCTCCATAACCTGGAAAAAGGCGAAGGGCTTCGTATGGAACTTCATTATCTCCAGATTCGAAATCCCTCGGTCCATCGTCACGAACAACGGGAAGCAGTTCGATTCCGCGGGGTCAAAGATTTCTGCGCGGACTGGAAGATCAAACTCTTGTTTGCCTCCGTGGCACATCCTCAGACTAATGGGATGGCCGAAGCCGCCAACAAATGCATCATCGAGCCACTTTGCAAGAAAATGACAGAAGCAGAGGGGAAGTGGTCGGAGGACTTACCGGGATACTCTGGTCATACTGTACAACCTACAAGCAGGCCATGGGTGAAACCCCTTTATGCTCGCTTCCGGTGCCGAAGCGGTGGTGCCCGTTGAAGTGGGCGAGGAGTCCCTCCGCCTCAAAAATTTTGACGAGGAGAAAAACTCGGAGGGCTTGGAGCTCAATCTGGAGCTCGTGGACGAACGACGAGATCAGGCCCTGGCCTCGATCGTCCGACAAAAAACAAAAGGTTGCCCGCTACTACAACTCCCGGGTCAAAGGAAGAATCTTCCACCAAGGGGATCTGGTCCTCAGGAAGGCGATCTTTAGCCCGGAGGTCACCCGCAAAAGGAAGCTTGCCGCTAAATGGGAAGGGCCGTACAAGGTAACTGAGGTCCTTGACCCCGCGATTCATCGGCTCGCCACCATGGGAGGGAAGGCCCTGACGCACACTTGGAACGTAGAGCACATACGCAAATACTATCAGTGAGTGTGTACAGTGTTTTCCCCTCCCACTATCTAAGCGAATGTATTGAAAAGAGAAAGCGATTATGAATGAAGAGCTCTTTCTACCTCTATTCGCTTTACGAGCCCAGCTGGGGGGCGAACCCCACTAGCAGTGCATATTGATGACCGACCATAAGGCTGGAGGCAACTCCCCAGCGGACCGGCCACGCGTCCGACCGTAAGGCTGGAGGTAACTCCCCCAGCGGGCCGGCCACGCGCCCGACCGTAAGGCTGAGGCAACTCCTCCAGCAGGCCGACTACCCGACCGACCGTAGGGCTGGGGCAACTCCCCCCAGCAGGCCGATCACCAGACCGGTCGTAAGGCTGGGGACAGCTCCTGTCACGCCCCGCTCCCTAAGTATGGAAGGCGAGACGTGAGGAGGTCCGCTCGGACTTGGAGCTGTGAAGCTGCAGTCCGATAAGCATTTATGAATGATACAAATTTGCAGGTTCTTGCAATGCGACAGAACAACAACAATGATAAATAGAAAGCAGACATAGAAATATCCACCAACAACATCCAACAAGTATTCCAACATCACAGAGAAAAGTCACAAGAGTACATAGTCTGAACAAAAGGCCTAAGACATGTCAGAAACATAAACAGAGAGCGATAGGTGCTATGCACCGAACCTAACAACAACTACTGAAACAGCTACAACTAAAGGTAAGTGAGACTAGGACTGGTCACCAGTGTCCTCAAACTCAGTCTCTGCAGGAACCTCGAACCCAACGTCCGCGTACTGCTCGTCCTCTGTAACTGACTCTGTCTCTAAACCTGACATGTGACACCCAAAGAGAAAAGGGCACATGTCAGCAAAAGTCTCCCCAAGGAAAACGGAGGACTTTTGTGCAAGGTACAAATAAAAGTAAAGCGACTAGCAGTTCTAATATGAAGAAATGGCATGACATTTAAAGAATGCAACAATTAAGATGACATGATGAAACAAACATGCACGTCGTAGCGGAAACTACGAAAACACTATTTCACGATTCACGATTCACTAATTTATCACTTTATACACAGAGTTTCTGTCTTTTGGCTGAAGTGGCTGTACGGGCTCACTTCTATGCTCACGCGACCGTTTAACCCTACCCCTCCACGTGTATATGGATTGGCGCCCATCTTCTGGATCACGAGCCCGGAAGTGTAGGGTTGTGCTCGCAAAGCAGGTGCCTAGCCCCAATAGTTACAGTTTATTATAGCGTGTGCTACTCAATCATGAAGGCATTTCGATGCGTGAATGACAATGCAAGATGCAGATAAGAGTGCATACAATTAATTGAAAGTAAACGTGACATGGCAGCATGATAGCATGTTAAAGGTGTCGGATCTAGCCTCGTTGTCAAGTTAGATCTAATAAGGGCGTCTAGGCGACTATCATTTCATCGCATATTCTCTTTTACGCTAGTACACAAATTGGCCTAAAACGTGGCCTAAACAAACACTGGCAAGTATCACTTGCCTGTTTCCGGTGGTATCGGTTGTCGTGGGTTCGTCTGGACGGGTACTACGTGTTGGTACTTCCGGTTCTCTGTTTTGGTTAAACAAATCACCGAATTAGATTTTTCGTGAATAAATACTATATTAAAATAATCACTAAAACGGGTTTGTCTAATTTTATCGGGTTCACTGGCTAGGGTGATGTCTATATGTGTTACACTAACCTGATACACTTATTTTTATACTAATATTATTACCCTATCATTAGTTACAAAATTGCTAACATGCTGAAATCAATTTAACAATTAAAACACTAACTACTATAACAACTAACTAATTAACTAGGCTAATCACATGGTTAAACATGGTATTAAATATTTCACCTACTAAGTTTTGACTAAGGGATAAAAGCCAACATGTTATAACTTAACATTGTTTAATATATCCTATACACTAACTCTCTCTTTTTAATAGGCTGTTACCCTCGTTCTTTTATTTCCATTACTCTTACTGTCTCTTCCTTTAATATTCACATGGCTGTCAACCCCCCTTCATATCTTTATTTCATTCACTCCTCTCTGTCATACCCTCTCTCTTTCTTTTCTTTCTCAGCATCTGTCTCTTTCTCTCTTATTTCATCTTCTGTTTCCCCCCATTTTTTGTTTTCAAGTTTGCAGGCAGACAAGCAATGGAGGGGCTCACGCGAAAAACAAAAAGGGAGGAGGGGCTCACCTCGCGCGACGACGGGGAAGGAGGGCGGACGGCCGGCGGGCGGCGCTGGGCGTTGGAGGCGGCGCGTGCGGCGATCTGACAGAGCTGGAGGCGCGGCAAACGGCAGGCGGCGCGCTCCTCGGGTGGCGCACGGCACAGCTGCGCCTGTGGGCGCTGTTGACCGGCGGCGGGTGGCCCAGTCCGGCGGTCGGCGGCAGCTGGAGGGGCGGCGCTTGTGGTGGTCGGGAAGAGGAAGGGAAAGGAGGAGGGAAGAGGAAGGGAAAGGAGGAAGGGTTTGAAGTTTGTTGTGGTTTGATTCTTGAAATTGGTTTTTCTTTGGGGTTTGTTTTCTGATTTTGGATCTGAAATTGTTTTCAGATTTGGGTGTTGGTGATTTCAAATGGGTTGATATGAAATTGTTTGGATTTGGATCTGAAATTGGTGATTTCTGAAATTTGGGGCTGATTGTTTGTGAAATTGTTTGCTGGTTGATCTTGGGTTTTGTTGGGGCCGGTTTGAGCTTGAGGTTGCGGTTGTGATGAAGGTTGGAAATTTTCAGATTAGTTTAGCAGGTTCGTTCATCAGGGGAGAGAGAGGTGTCTGGCTTAATAGGATGAACAGGGAGACTGCCTTCAGCATTTGTCAACTCAAATTAATTAGATTAGGATGTGTGCAACTTTAGACTAATGAGAAAGGAGAGACGTGCTGTTTTGCTTAAACGAAATGAATGCCAAGTTAGACTAATTGTGAGGGGGAGGAAACTGATTCAATCAACGTGTGTGTTGTCGTTTAGGTAGAGGTTAAGGTAATTACGTAATTAAGTAAGTTTTAGATGTAATAAATAAAGTAATTAGTGAAAGTAATTAAAGTGATTAAGAATTTGTAATTAGTAAACTGTAATTAAGTTAAACTAATTCTGTTAAACTCGATGGTAAATAATTGTGACACGGTAAAAATGAAAACAGAGACGCGCTCGCGTCGACATGTACGGACGAAAAGTTATCTGGACGACTGAAGAAAAAAATACCGGTACGCACAATCGAAAACACGTCTAAAAATACTGGCCGTTACATTTTACATACCTTAGGAAAAATTTCGTCCTCGGAATTCTTATCAACTAATGAGCAGAAAACAAATATGAATAACGCTCTCGTATCTCGTCTTCCCGCTCCCAGGTAGACTCTCATGGCGAGTTGTGACGCCACATCACTCTGACTAGATCAACAGTCCTATTCCTGAAGACTTTCTGACGTCGATCTAGGATCACATGTTGCTGTTCGTATGTGAGATCTGGTCGAACTGTAATCTCCGAGTAGTCCACAGCATGCGAATGGTCGCTGATATAACAACGGAGCTGGGACACCTGAAAGACGTCATGAACTCCCTCAAAGGATGGTGACAAAGCTAAGCGATATGCTACTTCTCCAACTCCTCTCTTCTCAAATCGGATCACTCCTCGATTCGGTGAGATCTTCAGAAACACATGATCCCTCGGCTGAAATTCCAAAGGACGCCGTTTAGCATCTGCCCAATGCTTATAACGGTCCTTAGCGATCCGAATCTTGTCTTTGATATCTCGCACAACATTAACTGCTTCCACTATCATTTCTGGTTCCAAGAGCTCCCTATCACCTACGTCATCCCAACTCAGTGGCGATCGCATTTCCTCCCGTAGAGAGCAGCAAAAGGCGCCATGCCAATGCTCGCCTGATAGCTATTGTTGTAAGAAAACTCCACCAGGTGCAGATGATCCTTTCATGAACCCTTGAGATCCAATATACATGCTCTCAGCATATCCTCCAAGATCTGAATGGTACGCTCTGATTGGCATCTGTCTGCGGGTGATACGCAGTACTGAACTTCAGACTGGTACCCAGATTAGTCTGCAGACTTTTCGAGAACTGAGATGTGAATCGCGTATCACGATATGATACAATGCTCACATGGACTCCATGTAAACGCACGATCTCCTCCATATACTTCCTTGCTAATATCTTTGTGGATTGCCCAACTCGGAAAGGTATAAAGTGCGCGGACTTGGTCAATCGATCAACGATGACCCAGATCGCATCGTTCTGCTTGGTGCTACGAGGTAAGCCAGTCACGAAGTCCATCGTGATGTGCTGCCATTTCCACTCTGGAATCGGCAGAGGTTGTAGTAGTCCAGTAGTGCGATGATGTTCAGCCTTCACTTGCTGACACGCGAGGCACTTGACAACGCTACGTGCCACACTTCTCTTCATTCCATGCCACCAGAAATTCTGTCGAAGATCCTTGTACATCTTAGTGCCATCAGGATGTACAGAATACGGCGAACTATGTGCCTCAACAAGCAACTCCTCTCTAATATCTCTAGCTGGCACACAAACGCTGGCTCCATACCTCAGCGAGCCATCCTCATGAATCAAAAAGTCAGTTCGTCAACTGGCTTCATCCTGCTCACTGATCTTCCTCAGTTTCGGATCTCCAGCCTGACCTGCCTTGATCCGATCCACAACCGTCGAGTGTATCTGCATACACATCAACGACGAAACCTCTAAAGGAAGCACAATCTTAATACCTGACTCACAGAAATCCTGCTGCAACCTCCACTGTGAAGTCAACATCATAACTGCTGGAAGTCTGCTCAGCGCATCAGGAACCATATTCACCTTGCCAGGATGGTACTGCAAATCGATCTCGTAATCCGCCATGAGCTCCAACCATCGACGCTGTCGCATGTTGAGCTCCTTCTGCGTAAAGATATATTTCAAGCTTCTGTGATCAGTGAAAATCTTCACCTTCTTACTCAGTAAGAAATGCCTCCAAATCTTGAGCGCAACTATGGCTGCAGCCAACTCCAAATCGTGAGTCGGGTAGTTCTTCTCATGAGTCTTAAGCTGCCGAGAAGCGTACACGACCACATGTCCATGCTGATGCAAAACGCATCCGAGACCTTTGCCAGAAGCATCACAAAAGATCTCGAAACCTCCATTCCGATCGTGCACAGCTAGAACAGGTGCAGACGTCAATCTCTCCTTCAGAATAGAAAAAGCCTCCTCACAAGCATCGGACCAAACAAACGGTATATCCTTCCTCGTCAGTCTAGTCATCGGCTCGGCAAAATCTAAGAGAAATCCTTGATGAAGCGCCGATACTATCCTGCTAACCCAAGAAAACTCATGATCTCAGACGCTGTCTGCGGAATCAGCCACTCTCTGATAGCCTTGATCTTCTCCGGATCCACGGCTATGCCATCTCCTAACACCACATGTCCAAGAAAGGTAACTTTATCCAGCCAAAACTCGCACTTGAAATACTTCGCATATAAACGATGCTTCATCAAAATCTCCAGAACTGTTCTCAAGTGCTTAGCATGCTCCTCTTTCGACTTCGAATAGATCAAGATGTCGTCAATAAAGATAACGACGAACTTATATAAGAAGTCGTAAAATATCAGGTTCATCAGGTTCATGAAAACCGCGGGTGCGTTGGTCACACCGAAAGGCATAACCACAAACTCGTAGTGTCCATACTTCGTTCTGAACGATGTCTTTTGCACATCATCCTTCTTCACCCTCAGCTGGTGATATCCGCTCCTGAGATCCAGTTTAGAGAATACCCTCGATCCTCCAAGCTGATCAAAAATGTTGTCTATCCGCAACAATAGATACTTGTTCTTGATGGTGACATCATTCAACTCTCTGTAGTCCACGCACATCCGACGCAAACTATCCTTCTTCTTCACCAGCAGAACATGTGCTCCCCACTGAGACACACTCGGATGGATATAACCCCTTTGCAAAAACTCGTCCAATTGTCTACGTAGCTCCTCCAACTCTGCCGGAGCCATACGGTATGGTGCTTTCGAAATGGGATGCGCTCCTGGAATAAGATCAATCGAGAACTTAAGAGCTCGATCGGGCGGCAGTCCTGACAACTCCTCGGGGAAGACATCATCGAAATCTCTCACCACAACTAGTCTACTCGTTTCCATCTGCATAACCACAAGCTCCACCACTGGCTTGGCCCGAAATCTGACTGGCTCAAGCAAACTGTTACCACTGTTGAACTCGAAGGTCGGATGACTAGGAATCTCAAACACCACCTTCTTCCGTCGGCAGTCGATCGTAGCGAAGAAGCAACTAAGTCAATCCATCCCGAGAACGTCGTCATAATTGGTAATGTCGTGGACGATAAAATCAGCGTAATGCTCGAGTCCACAGACTACCAAGGGGCAAGATCGACAACCAAGGGATACTGAAATCACACCATTCCCTGTAGCGATATCCCAACTCTTAGAAAGAGAGGAAGTCGACAGAGAATGCTTGTCCACGAAACTCCGGGATAAGATGCACATGGATGCACCTGAGTCGAAGAGAACCCGAGCAGGACAAGCACAAACAAGAATAACCCCTAACAAACAAACTAGCAATCAAAACCTATTCTAGCAAACAAGATCCAATCTAACATGCATGTTCAACTAATGAAAAGTAAAGAGTAGTCTGAGGGTTACCTGCAATAACTCCGTCCTCAGTCTCAACCTCTACTGCAGTCATCGTGCAAGCTTGTTCCCTAGGCTGATCTGCTTGTTGAAAAGCCTGCTCCTGACATATAAGGGGCGCTCCACGACCGGCAGTTACTGGTGCTCTCTGCTGCTGATGTTGCTGTTTAGCACGTGGGCAACCCTTCAAGGTATGCGAAACATCGCTACAAATCAAGCACTGGCTCAGCAACCTCCTGCACTGCTCCTGCACGTGACCAGCCTTGTCACAATGATAGCACTCCTCCTGACTAGGCCTAGCTACTGGTGCTCGCTGCTGCCGACTAGCAAGCGGGCAATCCTTCAATGAATGCGTAGTGTCGCCACACACTAAGCAATGACCCAGAAACCTCCTGCACTGGTCCTTCACATGACCAGTCTTGCCGCAATGACAACACATCATCCGGCTAGGCCCACCCGATCTTTTAAACTGTGCGGATCGATTAGGTTTCAACGCAGGCCTAACCACAGTTCTAACCTTTTCCATAAGCCCCAGCGCCTGAATACTGCCCTCTCCTCTGATTGGCAATCAGCTCCTACCTCTTGGCAGCTATCAGCAACTTCTGGTAAGAGTCTAAGTCCGAAGAGGACATCAGACTCTGCAGCTCCAAGGATAAACCCTGCAAGAATCTCTGAGCTCGATCTTCAGCGGTCTGAACTAAATTTGGCGCAAAGCGGCTCAGTCTGGTGAACTCTTAGTGGTACTGATCCACCGTCAGATTCCCCTGCTTCAGATTGATAACTGCTGCATCAGCTCCCTCCTGACAGCTCGAGGGAAATACTCATCAAATCTCGCCTTGAAAGTGGCCCAGGAGATAGGCCTCACCAGCATCTGCTCTTCCGACTCCCACCAACTGCGAGCATTGTCCTTCAGTTGCTTCTTCATCAAGTCAACCCATCCAGCCAGGTCAACCTTCGAGAGAAGCAGGTTATCCTCCGTATTCTTCATCCATTCGTCCCAGCCAAGGGTCCTTCTGACCCAGTGATGTACGTCGGGCCCAGCTCCCGAAACTGCTTCGCTCCCGGCTCGAAGCGAGGGACATTCTGAAGCATTCCCTGCTGCACGTGCATCATCTGCTGCATCATCATCATCTCCACCGTGGTGGGTTCTCTATCAGCATTCTCATCAGCTCCAAATCCACCACCAGCTCCAGATCCACTACCAGCTCGGGCGATGCGTCTTCTCTCCATCTAAGACAAGGAAATGTTCAGATTAGACTCAATTCATGACTTGAATGTTCCAAATATTTAAATGGATGTCGTTGTCATTATTGTTGATCCAATATTTCGCAGATACAAAGAGGATCTGCATGGGCCACCCCTAAAACTTGTCACGCACCGCTCCCCAAGTATGGAAGGCGAGAAGTGAGGAGGTCTGCTTGGACTTGGAGCTGTGAAGCTGCAGTCCGATAAGCGTCTATGAATGATACAAATTTGCAGGTTCTTGCAATGCGACGGAACAACAATGATAAATAGAAATCAGACATAGAAATATCCACCAACAACATCCAACAAGTATTCCAACATCACAGAGAAAAGTCACAAGAGTACATAGTCTGAACAAAAGGCCTAAGACATGGCCGAAACATAAACAGAGAGAGATAAGTGTTATGCACCGAACCTAACAACAACTACTGAAATAGCTACAACTAAAAGAAGTCTCTAAGTGAGACTAGGACTGGTCACCAGTGTCCTCAAACTCAGTCTCTGCAGGAACCTCGAACCCAACGTCTGCGTACTGCTTGTCCCCTGTAACTGACGCTGTCTCTAAACCTGACATGTGACATCCAAAGAGAAAAGGGCACATGTCAGCAAAAGTCTCCTCAAGGAAAACAGAGGACTTTTGTGCAAGGTACAAATAAAAGTAAAGCGACTAACAGTTCTAATATGATGAAATGGCATGACATTTAAAGAATGCAACAATTAAGATGACATGATGAAACAAGCATGCACGTCGTAGCGGAAACTACGAAAACACTATTTCACGATTCACGATTCACTAATTTATCACTTTGTGCATAGAGTTTCCGTCTTTTGGCTGAAGTGGCTGTACGAGCTCACTTCTACGCTCAAGCGACCGTTTAACATTACCCCTCCACATGTATATGGACTGGCGCCCATCTTCTGGATCACGAGCCAGGAAGTGTTATTGGCATAGGGTTGTGCCCGCAAAGCAGATGCCTAGCCCCAATAGTTACAGTTTATTATAGCGTTTGTTACTCAATCATGATGGCATTTCGATGCGTGAATGACAAGTCAAGATGCAGATAAGAGTGCGTACAATTAATTGAAAGTAAAAGTGACATGGCAACATAGTAGCATGATAAAGGTGTCGGATCTAGACTCGTTGTTAAGCTAGATCTAGTAAGGGCGTTTAGGCGACTATCATTTCATCGCCTAGTCTCTTTTACACTAGTACACAAATTGGCCTAAAATGTGGCCTAAACAAACACTGGCAAGTATCACTTGCCTGTTTTCGGTGGTATCTGTTGTTGTGGGTTCGTCTGGACGGGTACTACGTGTTGGTACTTCCGGTTCTCTGTTTTGGTTAAACAAATCCCCGAATTAGATTTTTCGTGAATAAACACTATATTAAAATAATCTCTAAAACGGTCGTCTAATTTTATCGGGTTCACTGGCTAGGGTGATGTCTATATGTGTTACACTAACCTGATACACTTATTTTTATACTAATATTATTACCCTATCATTAGTTACAAAATTGCTAACATGCTGAAATCAATTTAACAATTAAAACACTAACTACTATTAACAACTAACTAATTAACTAGGCTAATCAAATGGTTAAACATGGTATTAAATATTTCACCTACTAAGTTTTGACTAAGGGATAAAAGCCAACATGTTATAACTTAACATTGTTTAATATATCCTATACACTAACTCTCTCTCTTTTTAATAGGCTGTCACCCTCATTCTTTTATTTCCATTACTCTTACTGTCTATTCCTTTAATATTCACATGGCTGTCACCCTCCCCCTTTCATATCTTTATTTCATTCACTCCTCTCTGTCATACCCTCTCTTTCATTTCTTTCTCAGCATCTGTCTCTTTCTCTCTTATTTCATCTTCTGTTTCCCCCCTTTTTTGTTTTCAAGTTTGCAGGCAGACAAGCAATGGAGGGGCTCACGCGAAAAACAAAAAGGGAGGAGGGGCTCACCTCGCGCGACGACGGGGGAAGAAGGGCAGACGGCCGGCGGGCAGCGCTGGGCGTTGGAGGCAGCGCGTGCGGCGATCTGACAGAGCTGGAGGCGCGGCAAACGGCAGGCGGCGCGCTCCTCAGGTGGCGCACGGCGCAGCTGCGCCTGTGGGCGCTGTTGGCCGGGGCGGGTGGCCCAGTCCGGCGGTCGGCGGCAGCTGGAGGGGCGGCGCTTGTGGTGGTCGGGAAGAGGAAGGGAAAGGAGGAAGGGTTTGAAGTTTGTTGTGGTTTGATTCTTGAAATTGGTTTTTCTTTGGGGTTTGTTTTCTGATTTTGGATCTGAAATTGTTTTCAGATTTGGGTGTTGTTGATTTCAAATGGGTTGATATGAAATTGTTTGGATTTGGATCTGAAATTGGTGATTTCTGAAATTTGGGGCTGATAGTTTGTGAAATTGTTTGCTGGTTGATCTTGGGTTTTGTTGGGGCTGATTTGAGCTTGAGGTTGCGGTTGTGATGAAGGTTGGAAATTTTCAGATTGGTTTAGCAGGTTCGTTCATCAGGGGAGAGAGAGGTGTCTGGCTTAATAGGATGAACAAGGAGACAGCCTGCATCATTTGTCAACTCAAATTAATTAGATTAGGATGTGTGTGCAACTTTAGACTAATGAGGAAGGAAAGACGTGCTGTTTGCTTAAACGAAATGAATGCCAAGTTAGACTAATTGTGAGGGGGTGGAAACTGATCCAATCAACGTGTGTGTTGTCGTTTAGGTAGAGGTTAAGGTAATTACTTAATTAAGTAAGTTTTAGATGCAATTAATAAAGTAATTAGTGAAAGTAATTAAAGTGATTAAGAATTTGTAATTAGTAAACTGTAATTAAGTTAAACTAATTCTGTTAAACTCGATGGTAAATAATTGTGACACGGTAAAAATGAAAACAGAGACGCGCTCGTGTCGATATATACAGACGAAAAGTTATCTGGATGACTGAAGAAAAAATACCGGTACACACAATCGAAAATACGTCTAAAAATACTGGCCGTTACAGCTCCCCCAATAAGCCGGTCCATCGATCAGTCGTAAG
>JAULAV010007354.1:0-25004 GCA_030789695.1 Scilla litardierei
CAAAGTCCAACCACATTACAAATATCTGCAATTTGAATCATATAGTAACATAAATTAAAATCATTTATAATAAAACCACCACGAAAATAGAATAAAAGCACAGATAAACTGACCCAATATGTAACAAAATATAGCTTAAACATTTACAATGGACCCATGGACGAAGTCTGCACTGCAAGAACAACAACCATTGCCATCCAGCAAGTAGTCGATGTCATCACATCTTTCCTCTCATTTAGGAGGAACAAATTGCTTCTAGGATGAACATGCGATCCCTTTTCCCCAGTCTCCTTCCCCAATATACAACCAAACACAAATTTTTTTAGTGAACTTGAAGTTTTGCACACCTCATTCAAAACTCATGCTGATGAACTATGAATTCATACCAAATAGATAAGTGAAAACTGAAGCTTTCGTGTCACCGTATCCGGACACTTAAAAGTCTTCTCAGGCAACTGTAAATAGAAGAATTCAAGTGAACCCCAATATTCGAAAAATTGTTAACAAATCATTAAACTTTAACTCTCTGTAATCAATTACTCAAATCAAATTACTTGATGGGTGCCAGGACTCGTTATTCTCTACTTGCATTGTTCTGGTGATGAGTTCTGTGGCCTATCATCCAAAAAACAACCCAAGAAAATTAAATTCTAAGATAAATGGTAAATAATTGAGTTCATTTTTTTCTTAAAATTATGGCATTGAAGAATTGAAGAATGCAAGAAGTGCGCAACTGCACTATTCTACTTGGCATTACTTGAAAATCTCCCATACCCACTGCACATAATCAAAAGATCCCAATTTTATCTCACCAATAAAAACCCCAAAACAAAATGTCATAAAGCCCCTTGGAATGCCCTGCTCAGCCTCGCCTGCCAGCAGAGATCTCTACCGGATCCAGGTGGAGCATCATCTCTGCCACGCAACTCTCCAACAAGTCCCCCGACACCATCTCGTGAGCATATAATGATCTACATTCATAGGTACATTTCAATTTTTGCTCAAATTTGCTGTAATTTTGTCTCTAAGGTGTTTATAAATTCACATAAATTTGCAAAATTAGAATCACCAACCTTAGTCCATTTGCTATGCTTCACAAGATCTAGGTTTCGTAACATTGCAAGGCCAAACTGTTGCCTGCAAATTTTTTTTGGAATATAATATAATATACAAAATAAAAAAAATTCCACATTAACATGCATATTTCATCACATTCACAGAATCAACAGACCTAAATGTAAGCATCAAGAATCGGTAGAGCAAAAAAAATCAAGAATCAACATATCTAAATTTAAACCTAAACAAACAATTAAACATCAAGAATCAGCAGACCTAAACCTAACGATGTAGAGCAAAAAATCTAAACATTACCGGATCAAAAAATTTCAAACCGAGAAGCTAACAGGTTCCAGGCCGAGATCTAACCAATAAACATCAAGAATTAAACATCAAGAATCAGCAGACCTAAATTTAACGAATCTGTAGACCTAGATTTAACGAATTAAACATCAACATCAAGATCTAAATTTAAACCTAAACAAACAATTAAACATCAAGGATCAACAGAACTAAACCTAAAAAATCTAAACATTACCGGATCAAAAAATTTCAAACCAAGAAGCTAACAGGTTCCAGGCCGAGATCTAACCAATAAATATCAAGAATCCGGTCATTCGCTGCCGATGAGGACGACATTGTTCTGGAACTTGGAGATCAGGTCATTCGCTGTCGATGAGGAGACGCCATATGATCCGCTGAATCCAGTGTTGGCTGCGACGCCCTCCACCTCCGACTCATGCCGTGCGCTTGGTGTTATTTTGTCACCTCCAAAGGGTTTCTACTTCCTTTTGCTGAGGAATTGAGCGGCCCGATGTAATGACTTTGCAAGCTCTGATGCATGATAGAGACGTGTCTCTCTCTCTCTCTCTCTCTCTCTCTCCCCCTAACCCTCCTCAAGAAAACACACCAAAATGAAGGATAGCCCACCCACAGACCTTCTCTCTTTCTATCTGGCCCCACGCCAGTTTCACCACTTCAAACTTTGAGGATGGGCTATTCACCCAAAAAATTTCGGTTTGCCCTCAAAATACAGAACTTTTTTCCCAACAAATTTTCAATTCCGCCCAAAGTACAGAACTTTTTTCCCAACAAATTTTCAACCGTTGATTTATCAAGATCAAATCCCATCCATCTTTTTATCAACCCCTTTGTCCTAGCCAGCTTGTCCTATTCAGCCCTAGGATTCAAAAATCGCTGTCAAATGTATAATAGATATGCACACACATATGATGATATATTCCCGGGTATCCAATCATACTTTTTAATAATTTACCATGAATCCATGTCAGTGACATACACGTGCCCCCTATCTGTGTACGTGCTACATAACAAATGGCTTCTATCCATCATAGTAGTCCTTCCAAATTTGAATTTTTTTGTCTATTCTCAAATTCCCATGTTAGGTCATTCTCAATTTGTAGTATCACCTTGTGTATCGTCTTCCAAGTCCATGATAATCACCCCCCTCACTAACAAAAAAGATGTACTATCTGGTTTTTTTTGCTTTAACCAATTTTACCCAAGAATAAAATTTACTAGCTTGTTTTTTATGGTAAGCAGTGATACACCATTGGATAGGTTAACTCTTCTTAAGCCTAAACCTCCTTGCTCTAGAGGTGTACATTCCTTTTCCCGTCTCAACTAGTGAATTCATCCATCATCTCACCGGATAAAATTTCTGACCAATCTATCGATCAAATCCAGAATTGCATTAGGGGTGAGGGCTCCTATACATAGCTTGGTAGTACTCTTAGCACTGAACTAGTAACTGCAATCCTGCTCGGTAGACACAATAGCTTTGGTTTTTTACTCTATGTCATGCCTTGTTTCCCGGGGATGCGACTGTTCTTTCACATGTGATGCATATCCTGCTTTTTTCCAGTGAAAACAATATAGGCCACGAGCAGAGATGCACCAAAATACTCATACGGAAATTATCATTAATACATGCGAATACATGATGTATAATAATACAGAGCACATACGAATACAAGCTCACCAAATACATAAAGAAAATACGTAAGAATTACACTCAATGTCTTGCTTAAAAATCTATATCCAGTGCCGCAAACTCAAATTCTTTGTGGATTGAGGTCTCATCGTATTCCTGATGAGCACATGACAGTGTAACAAAATGTAGAGCCGCCAGGTTAGAGTAAATCACACGGCGGTTGCGTGGGTTGAGGGTTGGTGGCTCGAGGCTGAGTGCGCATTATGGGTAGCGAAGGGGCTACGTTGGTTGTTCTGTTGCGGAGGAGACAATAGAGATAGATGGGGAAAGAAGAGGGATGGGGTTTGCTATTGAAGAGGTGGATTGTTAATAAAAGGAGAAGAATAAATTTTGTGGGGTTTTAATTAGTTATAAATCAAATAGGTGTGGGGGTAGAAAATAAATAAGATGGTGGATCTCGCAGCGGGGAAAGTGGATCTATGTTGGACGGAGTTGTTAGGGTAGGGTTAGGGGTAATTACTTGGGGTTAGGGTAATTAAGGTAATAGATAAAGTAATAGTTTAAATTATTTTAACGGTTAACGAATTTTACGATTTCCGAATTTTTGGGTTTTGGGCCTGAAAAAACATCATCGAAAAATTCTGGAAAAATTACTATAAATTCAGAAAAATTAGAAATATATGAACATAATTTTTGTTAAATTTTTCGGACGACTGAATAGCCTGTTTTGGGGGCTACATCTCAGTTTCGAGACGATTTGACCTCCGAAAAATAATTAAAAATTGCAAAAAATATAGAAAAATCATAGGGGTATTCTTAAAATAATACTAATGGTTTCAGGTTGTCACACTCCTCTAGCTTTCACCTTATTCTATGGATTAAGGTGTCAAAATGGAGGGCTTTTAACCTTGTGTTTGGGATTACCAAGTATTCAGAATCTTCATCACTGAAGTTACATTGAAAAGCCTTCAATTTGCATACATCTTAGCACAGTTTATTCCATCCAGATGCTAGAAAATTTAGTTGCAAGATCTTTTTGTGGCTATTTAATTCTGATTCAATTAAATGCCATGCAATTGTGTGGTCATTAGCAAGCATGATTTGTGATAAACTGATTTGCATCCCTTGTAGTTGAAAGCATAGTTTTAGATTTCGACCGAAACCGACCGGTTTCGGCCGTTTCGGATCGGTTTCGGAGGGGACCGGTCCGAAACCACACGTTACTTCTCGGTTTCGACCGTATCGGTCGGGTTTCAGCCGTATCGGCCGGGGTTTCGGCCGTATCGGCCTGGGTTTCGGTCGTATCGGCCGGGGTTTCGGTCGTATCGGCCGATACCGGCCGAAACTTGTCCGATACCGACTGAAACTTAAAAAAATGAAAACAAGAAGGAGGAGAAAGAGGAAACATCACCAAAATCCAGAAAAAGAAGAAGAAACGAAGAGATGGACGTACCTCATGGTCGCCCGCCTCCCGTCGCATCCCGAAGAAGCCCGCCTCCTACAATTTGAGGTCTTACATGGTAGCATATTCTAGCATTTAATTTAAATTTTGTTTGCACGGTGCAGTGCAATTGTCCAACACATGCTAGCATTTATTAAGAAGTTTGACCTTTTGAGTGAGCTGGCCACTAAATGCTTTCCATTTAATTACAAGCTTGACATTCAGCCACTAAAGGTTTTCCATTTATTTACAAAGTTATCATTTTCAGCCATCAAACCCTTCCATTTATTCAAAAGCTTGCCATTCTCATTTATTTTCAATCCTGTTGATCAAAAAAATGTGATATATTTAGCATAATACTTTTAACAAAATGTGTAACTAGTAAAAAGGTATTTGTGCTAATATTTGATAATATTTGATAGTATTTAATAGAGTTTTAAGTATCTGAAACTACCGATACCGATGAAACGAAACTACCGTCCGAAACCACCGAAACGGACGATACCGAGACCGAAACCTAAATTTTGGGAAGAGTGATACCGAGACCGAAACCGAGACCTAAAACCTTGGTTGAAAGCCTTTTATATTGTTGTTTTTCATCTCATTCTCAATGAGCCTGGACAGTGCATTTGCAGGTGATAAAGCTGAGAGGTGATGATGGGTCTCCATGCGTGAACCTTTTTCTAGCCTGAAATAATTGCTAGCGATGCTATAGATTTGTTGCATATATCTGTTGTTGTGATTCACTCTGAAATTCACTGAACCCATCTCTCACTGTCATCATATTGGCTTTTGAGACTGCCCTCTTAATCTATTGCATGCCTCCTCCGATATTAGTCATATTATGATTCATTCTAGATTTGGATATATGTCATAGTATGCTTCATTCTAGCTTTTTGCTATTGATGATGAATGCAGAGCTACGACACTATCATTACTTCATGGATGATATTCTGACGCCTAACAAAGCCTAGCTATGCTTCATGAATTGAGATCCGAATAATCTTTTTCCATCTAGTAACTAGCATCATTGCTAAGATTTTGTATAAGTGGTCTAAAATCTTCTTTTCTGAAATTGGGTTATCACATTTTTGAATAAGGACTTAGAGTTTGCATTGATCATTGATCAAATTGTGAAAGTACTTGGAGTTTGCATTCCTAAATTCATGCTTAGTCTGTCTTGTAACCTCTCTTTGTTGAGATTCTTTGTCTCACAAATGATTGTGCAACATTGCTTTCAATCTTAGGTAAAATTTTCCATTTTGTGAGTTCCCAACGAAGAACCTAATTGGTAAGTTTTGCGTATTCTTCCTCTAGTTTCTTTATTTGTATGTTGTAGTTATTGATTATTGCTTAAAAATTGAAAATGGTAAGTGATACGGCGGTGCAAGTTTTGGCACGGCCGTGCATGTCACAATAGATGTATCGGCTCAATTTCACAGATTTGGACACGGCCACGTGATACCCCCACACTGTTGTGGGGGTTCCAGCAACACATGCAACGCTCTGTGGAAATTAGTGAACGGCTGTGCAGATCACTCGCACGATCGTGCGGATTCCAGCAACACAGGCAGCACGCTGTAGAAATTAGTGCACGGGCGTGCCGATCACTCGCATGGTAGTGCCGATTGTTGTGGAGCAAACTGGCAAGTTACACAGTTTTACGCACGGCCGCATATCAGCACGGCCGTGCCGATATTCAGAAACCATAATATGAGTTCTAATCGGAACCATTGATCTGTTTGGGGTTTTAATCGTATAGAGATGATCTAAAGCGTCATCTTCTACCCTAGGATGGACTCCTATAATAAATACCAAGAGTTGCACATTTGACGGCTACGCAGCATATACAAAGAGAATTGAGAAGAATTCCTTTTCAAGAGAATTGAAAGTGCTTCGAGGCGACTACGAGCTTTGGGACATGAGGTATTCCTTGTTCTAGATTCTATGGTAAGATCTCTCTGTTGGTTGTGTGCATCAGGCATTGTAATTGCTAGAGTGCTAGAGTTATTTTGTCGATAGGGCATATATTGTTTTGGAGGAGATTTGTAGTTAGTGTATTCTCTGAATTATCATTTCTGATCTAGTGGAAACTATGACAACGGAAGACTGGACGTATGCCATAGGTTGGGCCGAACCAGTATAAATCTTTGCCTCTCTGAGTAATTGCTTGGTTTTGAGTTTGTGGTGGATACTTTTGCTTCTTATGATTCTTCTAATATCCTAACTTTGCATTGATTTAGTTGGCGACACTTTATCTTTATATATATTCCGCTGTGCACACTTTGATGTTGTTTGATATTGTGTCAGATTTCCAACAAGTGGTATCAGAGCTATTGGTGAGGAATAAGTAAGGAGTCGACATGTCGTCTTTTACCACATCGTTCAAAATGGACAAGTTCACAGGGAGAAGCGACTTCAATCTTTAGAAATTAACGATGAAGGCTTTTCTTATGGGAGATGGATGCTTACAAATTGTTTTTGAGAAAGACAGTTTTGACAAAGATGTCACGGAGACACATAAGGCTGGGATGGAACGAAAGTCGTTGAGTGCACTGTAGTTATCACTTTCAGATGAAGTTCTCAGAAAGGTGTTCGAGGATGCTACTGCAGAGAAGCTTTGGAAGAAGCTGGAGGCGCTATATGCAAAGAAGAATCTGACAAGCAAGTTGATCTAATGCAACAGTTATATGTGCTGAACATGAGAGAAGGCTCCCACGTTAAGGATCACATGGATGCTTTCACGAAGATTGTGTCTGATTTACGGAGCATGTGTGTGAACATCGAGGACGAACAATTGACGATGATATTGTTGTGTTCTCTGACAGATGATTTCGACCCTTTGGTCAGGTCCATGGTATATGGACGTGAAATAGTATCTCTGGAAGTGGTAGAATCCGCGGTACACTCTTTGGTTCTTAGTGTCAGTGTCTGGACGAGAATGTAGTGATTAAGGGGACTCTTCACCAGAGTATGGTGGGATTCCAGAGGCGGCCATGGTTCTAGAAAGGACAAGGGTCGCTCAAGATCTAAATCACGAGGGCGCAATGACATGGTCACTTGTGCAAGGAGACATGACATTGGAAACAAGACTGCCCTATGCTAAAGAAGAATGGAAAATACAAGGATGATGCTTCTGGTTTTGCCTCGGTGGGAATCAGTAGCAAGAGCAGTGATGATGGTGAGATTCTGATAGCGACTGTATGAGAGGATCTAGGGATCTCTTGGCTTTTGAATTCAGGATGCTCCATCCACATGACTCCTCACAGGAGTTGGTTCAGTTCATATTGTTCCAGAGAAGGCGGCAATGTTCTGATGGGGAATAATATGGCTGGTAAGACAGTGAGAGTTGGAGAGATGCGGATCAAAATGCATGATGGGGTCATCAGGATACTTACATATGTGCGTCACATACCAGATTTGAAAAAGAGTCTGATTTCTATTGGAGCTTTAGCTGGACTTGGGTGCAGGATAGTAATAGAAGGTGATCTATTGAAAGTGTCTAATGGTTCTCTTGTCGTGATGAAAGGAAGGAGAGTATAGAACTTACACGTGCTGCAGGGACACACCATGGAGGGTGAGGCTGTCATATCTCAGGGCACAGATGTTGAAGGATCGGCAAACCTATGACATCTTCGCATTGGACACCAAGTGAGAAGTCATTGGATGTGCTTTGTAAAAGGAAGCTTATACAGGCCAGAGAGGAGAGATTGGAGTTCTGTGAGAAGTGTGTAGAAGGAAGCTGACGAAGACACGCTTCGGGACCGCAGAGCATAGCAGCAAAGGGTCATTTGACTATGTACATTCAGATGTATGGGGCCAACTTCTGTGCCTACCATTGGGAGAGCGAAGTACTTCATGTCCTTCATAGATGATTACTCGAGGAAGGTATGTATCTATCTGATGAAATCAAAAGATCAAGTTTTCGAGAAGTTCAAGGCTTGGAGATCCTTTGTTGAAAAGCAGACATAGAGTGCAATCAAGATTTTAAGATCAAACAACGGTGGTGAGTACACCTCGAGGGTGTTCAAAGAATTCTACAAATCTCAGTGTATTTTACGGCACTACACTACACCTGGAGATCCACAGTCAAATGGTGTTGCAGAGAGATTAAACCATACACTGATAGAGAAGTGCCAATACTTGAGGCTTACTGCTGGACAACCTAAGGAATATTTGGATGAAGCTGTGACTACTGCGGTGCATCTCGTGAACAGTCTACAATCATCGACGATCAGCTTCAAATTCCTGTGGAGGTATGGACAAGGAAGACTGCTTGAGGGTATTCAGATGTCCTGCCTATGCTTTGCAGAAGGAGGACAAGTTAGATTCGAAGGTCAGGATGGCCATCTTGCTTGGATACCAAGAAGTTAAAAGGATATATGTTGCTAGATCTTATGTCCTAGAAGACGTTCACTAGTTGGCATGTCACATTTGATGAGTCGTCGATGGTCAGGCCGGAGATGACTTATTCAGATGGTGAACATAGGCCTAAGGAGGTTAACGCTGAGGTCGAGCTACTTACCTTGGAGATATAGACACGAGATGCTGAGACAGACCAGGACCCGACTGATGTGAGAGAGAGCAGATATATGCAGATCAGATTCAGACTAATGGTAAGGTTCCTGTACAGGGTCAGCTGGAGGTGCGGATGTCATCGATGACTAGAAGAGCATCAGAGAGACTGGGTGAGTGGAACTATTTTGCTTCTACATTTACATTTGATGATATGCAGCCATACGCCCTAAATATAGAGCATGCAGAGCTTCTGACCTTTGATGAAGCCCAGACATCGAGCACAGTTGCAGAATGGCGGTTGGCGCTGGAGGAGATGGAATCCCTCTACAAGAATGGCACTTGGAAATTGGTAGAATTGCCCAAGAACAGAAAAGCCATTGGTTGCAAGTGCGTATACATGGTCAAGGAAGGAGATGGCGGTGATATGAGGTATAAAGCTTGGCTAGTGGATCAGGTGATTCACATAGAGGAAGTGAGAAGATTATAATGAGATCTTCTCGCCCGTGGTGAGACACACGACCATTTGTGTGTTGTTGGCCTTGGTAGCAGCTTAGGACTTAGAGCTGGAGCAGCTAGATGTTAAGACATCGTTCTTACATGGAGAGCTTGATGAAGAAATCTACATGTGCCAACATGAAGGTTTCTTGGAGGGGTAAGAGCAGTAGGTATGCAAGCTGAGGAAATTCTTATACGGTATAAACAAAGTCCAAGGCAGTGGTATAAGCGATTTGACTCCTTCATGATGCGCATTGGTTTCGAGCAGAGTACAAAGGACCAGTGTGTTCATGTTCACACACATGATGGTGGGTAAATGATATATTTGCTCATGTATGTTGATGATATACTGATTGCATTACGTGACAAGGAGGGGATCAATAGGTTGAAGGGGAAGCTTCAGAAGAGTTTGACATGAAGGATCTGTGGCCTGCAAAGAAGATACTTTGTATGGAAATCAGCAGTGACATAAAGAAGGGGGAGTTGAGACTGAGCCAGGATGGATACATCAAGAAAGTCATATCACACTATGGAATGGAGAAGGTGAATCATGTCACAACACCGCTAGGAGCTCACTTCTAGCTTTATGCTAGACTGTCACTTAGCACCGACGAAGAGATGCTACATGTTTATAGTCCCCTATGCTAGCGCGTGGGAAGTTTGATGTATGCCATGGGTTGTACATGCCCAGACTTGGCCCAGACAGTTTGATTCATCCGCAGGTACAAAGCGAATCCAAGAAAGGAACACTGGCGGGCTGTGAAATGGATATTGAGATATCTGAAGGGAACGACCAGCGTTGGTTGTGTTACGGCAAAGGAGATGGGTTGGTGATACCTGGATTCTATAATTCAGATTATGCAGGTGACAGAGATAGAAGGCGATATACTACTGGATATGTGTTCACTTTGGACACTGCTGCGATATCTTGGAGATCAGTCCTTCAGTCAAGTATAGCGCTGTCAACCACGAAGGCGAAACTTATAGCTGCAGTGGAAGCGATCAAGGAAGGTAAGTATCTACAAAGTCTACTAAGAGACTTGGGTATATTGCAAGAAGTGACGAGGTCTATTGCGACAATCAGAGCACAATTCACTTGGCGGAGCATTCGGTCTACAGTTCGAATACCAAGCATATAGAAGTGCGTGACTTCTTTCTACAAGAGGAGAAGAAGGTGATATCAGTGGAGAAGGTCTCGACGGATCATAATCCTGCATTTATGCTCACGAAGGTGGTTCCCACAGTCATGTTCAGGCATTGCGTGAGCTTGGTCTATTATGGTGTGTGGTTGATGATTTCCCGTTGTCATGAGAGTTTCGTAAATTCTAGATCTGGGTAGAGATGTTTGGTATTTGGGTAGAGTTTCTATAGAGAGTTTGTATATACCGTGGTTGAAGGAGTTTTAAGTAGTGTAGAGTTTGTTGATTATTGTTTCAAACTTGAAATCTGGGAGGTGACACGGTCGTGCAAGTTTTGGTACGCTGTGCGTGTCACATCAAATGTAGCAGCTCACTTTCGCAGATTTGGACACGGTTGTTCAATACCCCGCACGGTCGTACGGGTTCCAGCAACACATGCCACGCTCTGTGTAAATTAATGCAAGGCCATGCCGAGAACGTACGGGGTCCATCAACACATGTAGCGCTCTGTGGAAATTAGTGCACGGCAGTGCCGATCACTCGCACGGCAGTGCCGATTGTTGTGGAGCAAACTGGCAAGTTACTCAGTTTTGTGCACGACCGTACCGCATATCAGCACGGCCGTGTCGATACCCAGAAAGCCTAATACGAGGTCTACTCAGAACCGTTGATTTGTTTGGGGTTTTAATCGGACGGATATGAATTAAAACGTCCTCTTGTACCCTAGGATGGACTCCTATGATATAAATACTAAGAGATACACTTTTGACGGCTACGCTGCAGACACGAAGAGAATTGAGAAGAATTCCTTGGGTCGTCAAGAGAATTGAAAGTGCTTCGGGGCTACGAGCTTTGGGAAAGGATGTATTACTTGGTCTAGAGTTTATGGTAAGATCTCTCCATTGGTTGCGTGCATGAGACATTGTAATTGCTAGAGTGCTAGAGTTATTTTGTCGAGAGGGCACATATTGTTTTGGAGGAGATTTGTAGTCGGTGTTTTCTCTGAATTATCATTTCTGATCAAGTGGAAACCGTGACAACGGAAGACTGTACGTAGGCCATAGGTTGGGCCGAACTAGTATAAATCCTTGCCTCTCTGTGTGATTGCTTGGTTTTAAGTTTGTGGTGGACACTTGTGCTTCTAATGATTCTTCTAAGATCCTAATAAGATCCTAACTCTGCATTGATTTAGTTAGCGACACTTTATCTTTATATATATTCCGTTCTATACACTTTGGTGTTGTTTGATATTGTGTCAGATTCCCAACAGTAATTTGGTTCTGTTTTCGGGTGTTTTCTCACCGTTGAATCATTGACCGAAGGACGGATGGTCAACGTGGTCAGGGGGACACGTGGGACCCCAGGTTATGTCGAGTGTGTGATTGCCTGACGGGAGTAGCTTGGATCCTAGCGCTGGCTCTCCAAAGAGTGGCATCGGCGTGTTGAGGGCGAGTGGGCTTGTTGGTGGGAGCACTCGGCCTCGGTCAATGAGGCACAGAGGGGTAGCCTCGGCACCGCAGGATCTGCTCGGCCTTGGTAGACGGGGAGCTCGTCAGGGGTGAGCGGGCTCGTTGCTGAGAGCGCACGGCCTCGATCGAGGTGACGCTGAGGGGGAGCCTCGGCGCCGCGGGATCTGCTTAGCCTGGACAGACGAGGAAGCTTGTCAGGGGGCCGGACCTTGGTTTCGGCCAAGTCTCCTTCGATGCCTAAGTCAAAACGGATCTGGTAGGTGCTCGGCGGGACCGGTATGGCTCACTGGAAGGCTGATACGTGTATCCTCGGACCGAGCTATGGGAGGGAATACAAAGTGGAAAACAAGGTCTTCGAATAGAATACTTTTGTCTCTTGGTCTCCGGGGAGAGATCCATTTCTAGGTTGTCTTTTGAACCCCTTTATAGGGATCGTCCCACGATCGCTCCCCCACCATGTCCCCTCATCTCCGCCTCATGATCCGTCTCTTTGAAGGTGCCTGCATGCGTCATGGAGGTGGGTTAATGGGGCCCCTAATGGCCATTAAGGGGGCGTGTTTTGGGGAGCGGTTAGCTCCTGTCGATGTGGGCTGACGGCGCGCACGTCCCGGTCGTGGTCGACCCGGTTCCGAGTCCTTGTGAGGGCCTTGACGGTCGGTCGAACTCCTTTTTTGGGGGCCTCTAGCTCCAAGTGTGGGCTTGGGCCGTTTGCTCTCGGGCCGTCTCGAAATGGTCGTATCAATTGCCCCCATCGCTCGTGCCGTTCGGATTCTGCCGGTTCGGTTCAGGTGATGTGACTTGTGGGGATCTTGACAGGCGCGTCAGTCGAGAAAATGTCATAAAATGTCATTAAATGGGAGCCATCATGATGCTGCCCGGTTGAACTTCCACCCTTGGTGCGGAATTCGAAGCGCCGCCGGTCACCATATGTCGCCACACGTCCTCCTTTGGACGACCATGATTCTGGGACTGTTCCTCATATAAAGATGCCGCCCTTCCGAATTCGATCTTTTGCGCTTCTCGATCAGACCCTGTTCTTGCGAGTACCTGCGAATTCTCCTTCGTCTTCCTCCCTTCGGATTCCTTTTAAGGTAACTTCATTCCCATTCCTTTGCCCCACTCGATCTATCCTATGGCCGTACTTAGAATAGGTGGTTCGGCGTCGGGGTCCGGGGCTCCTCCGGTTCTTGAGTCAGGTAGTCCTCCGTCCTCAAGGCCCGATATCCCCCGGTGACACGTCCCGTTTCGGACAAAGGGAAGGGCTTGCTATTTGAGGACCCTGTCGGTGGAGATGAGGTTCAGGTGGCGGAAAGGTTCGACGTTCCCCCGGTGATCCTCAGGTCCTTGTCTACCGTCCCCTTCTCAACGGCCACAGAGATCCGGGAGAAGTATTTGTGTCATCTGTATGACGTCTGGATCTCCTTTAGCAACGAAAGGATCTGTTTTCCAAGAAGCTGCGAGGTCGGTGTTTTCGTCGAGATGTTTCGCATGGGGCTCCGCTTTCCCCTCCATCCTTTCATCATCCGAGTCATGGAGTTCTTGATGATGGCAATGTGCCAGCTGACCCCATATTCAATGGCAGCGCTGGTCGGGTTCATTATGATCTGCAGCTTACACCGCTTGGAGCCGACCATGTCCATCTTCTACTATTTTTGGGTTCAGACGGTCGGTCGAGGATCGTGGCAGCACATTTGCGTCCAAGCGGGGAGGGAGTGCTTGCTCGGCCTGCCCCTTTGGGTGGGGGACTGGAGATCGAGTTCGTCTTTGTCGTTTTCCCCGGGGATGCCGTGATCCTGACAGGTTGGGGGGGCTATGTCAATATGACTTGACGTTGACTCTCTCTGAGGCCAATCAGGCTGCGGTCCGATTGTTGTCGTCTTTGCCCTTAGTGGAGAGGTCAGTCTGGCCCCTGCTGGACGACCTACTCCTTATGACCGTCATGTGGTCCCATGATATATGTTCCATTTTCTTTCTGCTTTGCCTCTCGCTTACCCTTATCTTCTTTTTTTCTGCAGAAATGACGGGTCGGGAATTCAGCCGCGACGTCGGCGAACTCATTCTCCGAGGATTTAGCAGCGGTCGAGGTAACCCTTCTGGCCATGCGCCTCATCATACGGTGGAGGATGAGATCCGCCGAGCCGACCCGGCGGTTGGAAGGCTGGAGCCGACAGTCGTCGCAGCGCCGCCAGCCCAGGTTGCGGTTGAATCCCCCTGCGAGAGAGACTGTGGTCGTCGCTCCCCCTAACTCTACCCTTTTTGAGGGAGGCAACGGGGGCCGCCGGCCCGGGGCCTCGAGTGCCCGTGAGTGGTCGTGGCAGGGAGCGGAAGCGCCTCCTCCGGAGTCTGGGGGGCCCGAAGAGAAGAAGAAGAAGAAGAGGACCGTGGAGGGCCGACACTCTACGGTCCCCGAGATGTCGATCGTCTCGGGCGCGACCCTCCCGCTGGCAGAAGTGGCCGTCCTAGTCGGTCCGGCCGAGCCGTCTCTGGCTAGCGCGGGAGGCGCGCTGTCGATGCTCGAGGCTGGCCTGGAGGTCATGCCTGGGGAGTCGGTCTTTGTTGACCGGGGCGTGGCCACTCAATTGGCGCGGAGCTCCGTCCTTCCAAGGGACCGCTCTCCTGAAGAGGACTCGCTCCGACCGACTGGCGGACGCCCTAGTCTGGTAGCTCCAGCAGGTTGGTCTTTCTGTCGCATCCGACCCCGCCTCGTTGTATCCTTAACTCATTCCTTCTGTTTTGCAGGCCACCGTGATGGCCGTGGAGGTACAGCACCGCATGGTCCACGCGACCAGTCTCGAGGAGTCCTTGGCGCAGGAGAGCCTGCGGGTCGGGGCGGCCGAGGTGGCAGCCGAAGTGGCGGCCGAAGAATCCCGCATGGAGGCTCGCCACCTGTGGCATCGGGTGGACGAGCTCACCTCCGAGGTGATGGACCTGAAGGGGGCCCTGGTTAACGCTCAGAGGTCTGCCCAGGAGGCGGATGAAGCATCCCGTCGGGAGAGCAACGAGCTCTGGGCCGAGCTGGGAGCCATGCGACAAGCGCATCCCACACGGCTCGTCGAGGAGGTGGAGAGGGGATACGAGGGGGTCCTGAGGCCGAGGATTGCGGAGGCCCTCAAGGAGACCTTCGATTCCTACGAGGACCTCTTAGCCCCCATGATCGTAAGAGTCTTCCGGGACTCCTTTCAGAGGTTCGAGGAGCGAGTCCGACATGCGCTTTCCGACCCCCCGCCAGATCCCGAGGAGCCTCCTCACTCTGAGCAAGGCGAGGCTCCGGGGGATGCCTCCTCCCAGGCCCCCCTAGGCGACGTTTCTCCATCCTTGTGCACTCTCCCCCTCCATGTAACAAGGAACCGTTTTTTAAAGTAATATATAATTTGTTTTGCGGACCTTTGTACCTTTCCGCATCTCGTCTCGTTCTTTATGTCGTACTTTTTTTGCTTCCGCCAATCGTTTATTGGGTAGTCTCCGTCCATTGCTCCCCGATCCTTTTATCATCTGGGGTTGACCGTTGATTAGGACTGCTGCGGGTCCTTCTCTACACTATTGAGCTGTTTCGCGGTGTGGACAATAGTGGTGTTCGGGTTAACTAGGGGTTGATCCTTTGAGGCTAAGCTACTCCAGCCCCCTTCCCTGAAGGCGATTCATTGCTGACCCTTCGCCACTAGCTGTGTGGGGGCGGATGGTCATGGGAACATCACGTCGATTCACGTGGTGAGTCCATGCCTAGGAAGTGTTCTCGGCCGATCAGTTGTTTGGCTCGTTGAGGGCTTGCCTTCAGTCTGACGAGCGATCGGGTGATCGGTCCGCTGGGGGAGCTGCCCCCAGCCTTGTGGCTGATCGGTTCGGTTGGCCCGCTGGGGGAGCTATTCCAGGCTTACGTCCAATCGATGTACCGACCTGCTGGGGGAGTTGCTTCCAGCCGTACGGACAGTCGGGTCGGTCTACATGCCGGGGAGCTACCCCTAGGCTTACTGTAGATCGATGGATCGGCCTGCTGGAGGAGTTTTCCCCAGCTTTTCAATCGACCCTGGTGATCGGCCCGCTGGGGGAGTTGTCCCCAGCCTTACAATCGATCGGGTCGGTCTACATCCTGTAGGAGCTATCCTCAGGCTTACGGTAGATCGGTGGATCGGCCCGCTGGGGGAGTTGCCCCCAGCCTTATGGTCGACCCTGGTGATCGGCCCGCTAGGGGAGTTGTCCCCAGCCTTACGGTCGATCGGGTCAGTTGGTCAGCTGGGGGAGCTATCCTCAGGCTTACGGTCAACCGATGGACCAGCCTGTTAGGGGAGTTGCCCACAGCCTTAAAGACGGTCGGTTTGGTCTACATGCTGGGAAAGCTACCCCCAGGCTTGCGGTAAATCGATGGATCGGCCTGCTGGGAGAGTTGCCCCCAGCCTTACGGTCGACCCATGTGATCGGCCCGCTGGGGGAGTTGCCCCAGCCTTACGGACGATCATATGGGTCGTCCAGCTGGGGGTGTTGCCCCCAGCCTTATGGACGATCCTCGAGATCGGCCTACTGGGGAAGTTGTCCACTAGCTTTACGGTCGACCCTCGTGATCGGCCCGCTGGGGGAGTTGCTCCCAGCCTGACGGACGACCAGCTTGATAGGTCCACCGGTTGATTTCCACTGCCTTGCGGCCAATAGCTGAGCCAGATATGGTGTGAAGGAGAAGAGTTGTACTAACGCGGACTAACATTTCATTCTTTGGATCCTGGTGTACATTTGGAGGAAAATAAAACATGGAAGATAAGCGCAAGCTAATCTTGCCTGGGTGAGGCTACGGCTGATCGTCCCGTCTCCTCACTCGATGACGCGCATAGCTGTCTAGACGACATTCACCTTCTTTCTCTTGTCCATCTGTCTGGACGTCCATTCCCCGGGGGTCGCCGTTGGATTGTCGACGAAGTTCTTCAGATGGCCACGACTGGCCATTTTATCTATATTCTTCTTCAAGTGCCAGCAATTGTCGGTGTCATGGCCGCTGTCCTTGTGGTACTTGCAATATTTCTCCTCGTCCTTTCCGCCTCTCCTCATTTTCGGGGGTGGCCTACCAAAGCGTCCATCTTTCTGAGCATGCGCAAGGACGACGTCTGGAGTAGTGTTCAGCCTGGGGGGTTGTACCTCCTCCTTGTGTTGCTTTCCCTTGGCCTTCTTCTCCCGCCGGAGTTCGTCAGGTTCGTGGCGTTTACTTTCGTCTCGCTTGGAGCCCCGCTTGACCCCCGTTGGGCGACTTCTTTCCTCTGCGGCCAGCGCCTCCTCTGTCAGCATGTAGCGCTCTGCTCGGGCTATCACCTTGGCGAGGTCCCTCGGGGGCTCGTTGTGTACCGACTTCTTCAGGCCCATGTGGCGGAGCCCATTCTTCAGGGCCGTTTTCACGACCATCTCGGGACAACTCTCCACATTCAGTCGCTCTGCATTGAAGCGACGCATGTAGCCTCTTAAGGATTCCCCGGGGCCTTGCACCACATTGAATAGGAGCTCTGAGTCCGGTTTTACCCGTCGGCCGGCCATAAATTGCTTGCCGAATTTTTGGGAGAGATCCTTGAAGTTGTCGATGGATCGACTAGGACGGCTGTGGTACCAACTTTGGGCGGATCTCTGGAGGGTGGAGTAGAATCCTCGGCAGAGCAGGGCATCGTCGGCACCTTGGAATGCCATGACCCCCTTATAGTCCATCACATGGTCTTCTGGGTCCCATGTGCTGTCTTACTTTTCTAAAGTAGGCATCTTGAATCTGGAGGGCACCCGTGCGTCGGTAATGCTCTTGGATAACGGGCAGCGGTCGTCCCTGGAGCCCCCCCCGGAGGTCTCCTTGCGTCGACACGAAGGTCGAGCTGCTGAGGCGAGCTGACAAGGGGATGTGGGGAGTCTGCTCGGAGGAGCCCATCCGAGCCCGGGATGGGCGTTGGTCGCTGTGCGCTTCTCCTCTCGCGACGGTACTCTCGACTCCTTTGCCTCCTTCGACGGGGGCTCTCGCTCCGGTTGGGTCGGTCCCCGGTGGTTCGACTCCCGGGTGACCCCTGGTGTGCCAAGCGTGGTCGGCGAGACGAGGTTGTGGCCGACTCGTCTTCAGCCTGCCAGGGCCCTCCCCCAGCTTCATCCTGGAGCGAGGTTGGTGTGAGGGACCGAACCTGGACGAAATTTGGTATGGTGAATCGTCGTTCGGGGTTGGCACCCTCGCCACCGTGGTCGGTGACTACGGCCGAGCATAAGGGGCTGGGGATCCCCCTCCGATCGGGGACGTCCGTTGTCCCTCCTTCTGGGAGGGTCGAGCCGTCCACGAGCTGTTGAATCGTCACAGCCAATGTCCGGAGGTGGGCATTGGTTTCCTGAGCGAAGAGGCGGAGCTGCTCCCGGGGCACCGAACGCGAGTCACCAGTCCCCTCGGTGGTGTGGCTGTACTGGTTCTCAGGCGGGTCTCGCCTTCCTCGTGGATGGGAGACATGCGTCCCGTACCGTTGCAAACTGGTTCCATTTCGGCTATGTGGTGGTTCGATGTGGGTTTTCGTTCGTTACCACAGACGGCGCCCGATGTTTACGGGTGTTTTCTCACCGTTGAATTGTTGACCGAAGGACGGATGGTCAACGTGGTCAGGGGAACATGTGGGACCCCCATGTTCTGTAGAGTGTGTGATTGCCCGACGGAAGTAGCTTGGATCCTGGCACTGGCTCTCCAAAGAGTGGCCTCGGCGTGTTGAGGGCGAGCGGGCTCGTTGGTGGGAGCACTCGGCCTCGGTAAATGAGGTGCAGAGGGGTAGCCTCGGCACCGCGGGATCTGCTCGGCCTTGGTAAACGGGGGAGCTCGTCAGTGGCGAGCGGGCTCGTTGCTGAGAGCGCACGGCCTCGGTCGAGGTGACGCTGAGGGGGAGCCTCGGCGCCGCGGGATCTGCTTAGCCTGGACAGACGAGGAAGCTCGTCAGGGGGGCCGGACCTTGGTTCCGGCCAAGTCTCCTCCGATGCCTAAGTCAGAACGGATCTGGTAGGTGCTCGGCGGGACCGGTATGGCTCACTGGAAGGCTGATACGCGTATCCTTGGACCGAGCTATGTGATGGAATACAAAGTGGAAAACATGGTCTTCGAATAGAATACCTTTGTCTCTTGGTCTCCGGGGAGAGATCCCTTTCTCGGTTGTCTCTCGAACCCCTTTATAGGGATTGTCCCACGATTGCTCCCCCACCACGCCCCCTCATCTCCGCCCCCATGATCCGCCTCTTTGAAGGCGCCTGCATGCGTTATGGAGGTGGGTTAATGTATCCCTTAATGGCCATTAAGAGAGCGTGTTTTGGGGAGCGGTTAGCTCCCGCCGATGTAGGTTGATGGGGCGCACGTCCTGGTCGTGGTCGACCCGGTTCCGAGTCCTTGTGAGGGCCTCGACGGTCGGCCCGAACTCCTTTTTGGGGGCCTCTAGCTCCAAGTGTGAACTTGGGCCGTTCGCTCTCAGGCCATCTCAAAATGGTCGTATCAGGTTCATATATTCAACATGCCTATATATTCATTTATTTGTATAATACTTAACTTCTGTTTCCCTCATATTTTTGGTCCGTCCATATGTATTCCAGTATTTTTTTTGTATTTTTGGAAAGGACATTAGACTTGGTTCCGGTATCTGTTGAGAAGTACTCTATTCACATTCACATGCATTTCTTATTGCACTTCATTAAACAGCTGTTGTTTCATATTTCTTTACTTACGGGATGAATTGATTGAAATATAAAGGTATATTTAAATTATGTTTAGCACATGTAACGACAGAGTTGACCTTCCGGACAGGATGCCTTGCTTTTTTTTTTTTTTGATACATCAGAAAGCTGGTTAAAGGCGCGCGCGTGTTCCGCATCCACCAGGGATCGAACCCTGGTGGCCTCACTAGGAAGCGGAGGTAAATGCCGCTAGACTACAGTACTTTGGCGGATGCCTTGCTTGAGTATGTGATCTTACTCCTATTAATTTTATTATGATTTTAATTATGACATTTATGATATATCAACCTCTCATTTAAATATGTAAGAATAACTGAAATACTGCTGCTGATAGGCGGATGGAAGAAAAAACTGATTTAAATAGCGTTCAGTAGTAGACATATATTCAACTCCAATTATAAAATTCCAAATGATTGTAAAATTATTTTCATATTTTTTAATTAAAGACTATAGAGATTGGCTGGCGTTCAAGTTATATCTTCTTTTTAAAAAAAATTCCCTGAAAGAATATCTTTATTTATTGTTGCATGGGCATTGGGACATGGGTATCAAGTGTTCCAAAATACCTATATTGGGATGCATCTTTATTTGGCCTTATTCAGGGATGCAGCTTTATTGGGCACATGTGCATGCAAAATGTGCATGGAGCCTTGTACATAATGTGTAATACACTAATGGAGCAAGGTCAAAAATCGAAAAAATAGACTTAGACAGTTATTATCTGACACACTTTAGCAAAATCTCCACGATTGCAACTTAATTGTGATACTGTCATAGTTTTACTTTTATAGTTAAAGAATCTGGTCATTTGCCTTGTTTTGAAAACCCCAAAAGTCGGAGCATTTCGTGTACACTTCTTTTGTTTCCTAATTATTGTCCACGTCAAACAAACATTTGCCTGAGGTACGCCTTGCATACAGAGACATGGGAAAAGCATGTTAATTTTTCATGGAAATGTATAAACCTATGAGTTAGTTTTACTTATTGCTGCGTCCTTCATAAACTAATGCGTCCTTTGTTTCTCTGATACATAGCTGCACTGAAAGTTGCATCCTACTTGCCATTCCCATACAGAGCTCTGAGTTCTCTGCTGCTTGTCCCTGCCCCATTGAGGGATGCGGTCTATGACTATGTTGCTAACCGACGCTATGATTGGTTCGGAAAGGAGGACGAGTGTATAATCCGGAAACAAGACCAGGAACTGCTTGACCGTTTTATCGATAGGGATGAGATGTTTGGTGGTGGTGCCGGTGGTGAAGACAGCTAGTCGTTTTGAATCCTCTTGCCCAAATTCCGTGTATTTTGTGATGGTGTTTTGTTAGCTGAACCTGACATAGCGACAGATTCTGATCAAAACCAAAGGACCGGAATTGATTCTGCCACTTTTTATCTTCAGAAGTAGTGGAGTACCGATGCCATAACATGTGCATACCTTTCAAATTACAGAACAGTTATATCGATGTATATATTAAAGCTTTACTTTCCGGCACGTGTACACGCACACTCGCATATTGCGCTTGCACTCTCTTATTTTAAGTGCGATTTTTACCAAGCTCACGGGTTTGAAGCTTAGGTTCTTTGATGCAACGCCGTGTGCTCGAGCTTGAGGCAGCAGAATCAACTATATGATATTAAATAATATGCTCTTTTCGTTTTATTTCAGGACATTGCCTGTAGCCATATGTTCTTGTTCCTGTATGACTGATGGAACTTGTTCCGGTCAGACATCAATTCGTTAATATGGAAGGCGCTACCAGTGCGGCGATCATTCTATGAAATTCGAGATTGAGATTGTCATTCTTGTGTCTTAAAATCTTGAATCAATAGTTATTGACATTTTCTAACCAATGGTTATTAATATATGATATAAGTAATTTGATCCTGAAACCATAATTAAATTTAAAAACTTGGCTGTGAGAGTAGGGCACGTTAGCTTGTCTATCGTGCTCTTGTAGAGCTTTTTGTGCGGAAATGTTAGGGCTTGAAATATTAGGGCGTCCGATGGGGGAAGGCCGGGGACGATCTGGCGAAGAAGACGATTTGTTGCAGCGAAGTACGAAGAAGATTAGAGCGGACGAGGTGACGAGGGAAGAAGGCTCTTCGTCAGGGGGTTTGCATGGATATGCGAAGGCGAGATCTTTTAAGGAAGCATGTTTTGTTTTGAAGTTTGTGGAGGGAGACGAGGCGGCTGGAGGTGATGGCGAGCCAAGTTTGGAGGATGATGTAGTGGTTTCTCGTATGGGCGAGTGGGATTGCGTCCAGTTGTCTCTGGTTTTCAAAGAAAAGCTCCGTCGGAAATGTCAAAAGGTGGTGATTGTTAAACTTTTGGTGCAGAATATTTCGATTGCGACATTGGAATCCAAATTATCGGTGATGTGGAAACCCAAAGGCGAGCTGGATTTCATTGAGTTAGGAGAGGGTTATGTGATGATTAAATGTAATTGTGATAAAGATCTCCGGTATGCTCTAGAGGGAGGTCCTTAGATGATCTTTGGGCATTATTTGACAGTGCGAAGGTGGGTGTCGGACTTCTCGACGTCCCTTGCAGAGATTAGGTCGACATCGGTATGGGTCAGATTCCCGTTCTTGCCGGTTAAGTATTATGATGAGAAAGTTCTCTCGGCATTGGGTAATTGTGTAGGAAAGGCTATCAAATTCGATTCGCATACTCGTTTGGTCATGAAGGCACGATTTGCCAGGGTCTGTGTCGAAATTGATTTGAGCAAGCCATTGATAACTAAAGTTCATTTTGAAGGTAGATGGCAATCGGTGCCGTACGAAGGGCTGGGGTTGATTTGCTTTAAATGTGGGAGGGTTGGGCATAGAGATAGTTGTCCTTTTCAATCTTCTGAAGGGTCGGCTACTAAGGGGGAGAAGAAGACTGATAATCCTGTTGATATTCCGATGGAGGAGGTGAAGAATATGGTTGAAACGGAGCCTGTGTTCGGTCCTTGGATGGTTGCGAATGACCGGAGGGGTCGCTGGAATCAAATCAATGTTAAGGTTAACTCAGAGGTTAGAGGTCAAGTGGCAGCAGGTTTGGGTTCTAGGTTCTCGGCTCTGGGGAAGCTTGCAGAGGAGGGCAGGGTGGTAGAAGAAGGTGGTAGTGAGGGATCTAGTGGTGATGGTAGGGCAGCGAATGTAGAGAGTCCATGGGCTCTGGTGAATAGAAATAAGAATAGTTTGGGTCATTTTCCAGTAGTGTGGTTATGTTGGGGGACAGGAGGAGTATGAAATTTAAACAGGCCCATGTTATTCGTCCGGGAGGTGATGGGAGAAATAGGCCGAATGGTAATGGGCCTTCGAATGAAAAGTTTTTCAATTCGAAAACATTGAGCAAGTCTTTTAAGCGGCGACGGCCTTTGCACGATATTTCGAATGCTAAGGGGGGTGCGAAGGCGGGTAGTCTATCAAAGGAAGCAAATTCTTCAAGAGTGGACGGTATCAAGCTCCATCCCCTAGATGATCGATTAGCACTGTCTTCATCAGTTAGCAACAGTGGCTCTATTTTCGAGATTCCCAAAGTGGCAGGGGGAATGCTGGGTGTGTTTGAAGCGGGCTCCATTGATTCATGGTTTCTTGTTGGGTTCTTGCGCAGAAGTTTTTATCTATGTCCATGGATATGTTGTTTTGGAATTGTAGAGGTGATGCTAAGAAGTCCTTTGTCAGAGAAGTGAAAGAGCTGATAGGGAAGTTTAGGCCTGTTATTCTTGCTATTGTGGAGCCGAGGATTGCTGGTGATGATGCTTTGAGGATCATTAGGAAGTAGAATGTTGGTAATCACTTCATTGTGGATCCTATTGGATTTTCGGGGGGCATTTGGGTATTGTCACGCCCCGCTTCCCTAATATGGAAGGCGAGACGTGAGGAGGTCCGCTCAGACGTGGAGTTGTGAAGCTGCAGTCTGATAAGCGTCTGTAAAAATTTCGAAAAGTAGCAGGTCCTTGCATTGCGACGAAACAACAACAATAATAAAGCAGATAAGAAAATATCCACCAACAACATCCAACAAATATTACAACATCACAGAATAGTCACAAAGTACAAGTCTGAACACTAGGCCTAAAGCATGGCCGAAACATAAACATCGAGATATATAGGTGCTACACACCGAAATCTAACAGCAACTATAAAAGCAGCAACAACTAAAGAAGTCTCTAGGTGAGACTAGGACTGGTCACCGGTGTCCTCGAACTCGGTCTCAGTAGGGACCTCAAACTCAGCGTCCACGAACTGCTCGTCCTCTGCTACCTGCTCTGTCTCAAAGTCTGACATGTGACACCCAAAGAGAAAAGGGCACATGTCAGCAAAAGTCTCCCAAGAAAGACGGAGGACTTTTGTGCAAGGATACAAATAAAATAATGCAACTAGCAGTTCTGACATGATGGTATGACATGATATTAAAAGAATGCAATAATTAAATGAACAAGATAATAATAATCAAGCACGGTGTAGCAGAAAGATACAATTCACTATTTCACGATTCACGAATCACTGATTTTTCACTTTGTGCACAGAGTTTCCGTCTTTTGGCTGAAGTGGCTGTACGGGCTCACTTCTACGCTCAAGCGATCGTTTAACCCTACCCCTCCACGTGTATATGGACTGGCGTCCATCTTCTGGATCACGAGCCAGGAAGTGTTATTGGCATAGGGTTGTGCCCGCAAAGCAGGTGCCTAGCCTCAATAGTTACAATTATTGTAGCGTGTGCTACGCAATCACGATAGGACAATTTGATGCATAATGACATGGCAAGATGCAGATAAGAGTGCGTACAGTTAATTAAAAGTAAACGTGACATATCAGCATGAATGAAAGCATGTAAAAAGTGTCGGATCTAGTTTCGTTGTCAAACTAGATCAATATGGTCGTCTAGGCGACTATCATTTCACCGCCTAGTCTCTTTTACGCAATTTACAAAAATGGCCTAAAACATGGCCTAAATAATTACTGGCAAGTATCACTTGCCTGTTTCCGGTGATATTGGTTGTCGTGGGTTCGCCTCGACGAGCGTTACGCTATAGAATGACTGGTTCTCTGTTTTGGTTAAACAAGTTAAACGAATTAGGTCCATTGCAAGATAAGCACAAAATTTAGTTAATCCCTAAATTAAGTTCGTCGGATTTTTATTGGGGTATCAGGCTAGGGTGATGTTTATATTGTGTCATACTAACCTGATACATCCTATTTTATTTATCTAACAACAAGCCGTTTAAAATTTTATACCAGCT
>JAULAV010007355.1:0-25000 GCA_030789695.1 Scilla litardierei
TGGCAGTGGGGGAGAGAATGAATTGGGTGTTGGATCTCACCGGTTTCATTCGGTGGGATTCAATAGGGGTAGAGTTAGGTTTAATTAGGGTAAAGTAAATTAGTAAAAGTAAATGATAGTTAAAGTAATCAGCAAGAAAAATAATTAGTAAAGATTACATGGTGAAAGGTAAAAGTAATTACTAAATGTAATTAGTGATTGGTAAGAGTAATTAGTGATTAGTGAATAATAAAACTATTTAGTAAAACTAATTAGTAAATGTAATTAGTAAAAATATTTGGTAGACGGTAGAAAGGTAAACGTAATTAGGGAAGAGTAATTTATTTAAACACTAAAATACCGATTTTCACAACCAACTCTGAAAATTTCGAAGATGCCATGAGTTCGTATCCTCGCGAGGAGTACGAATACAAAGTTCATTTTAAGATCGTATTTGCATCAAATTCATATACGATAATACGTAAAAATATTTAAACTCAAAGTCATATTTTAAAATTGTATAAACTATTTTTTTCAAATCCTTCGGACGTATTTGAATCTTTTTGTAATAGTAATACGTAAGAGACGTAAAATGTGGAAATACGTGTATTGCTAGATACGGGTCATTACAGTTGGTTTATTTATTCCCACGAAGTTTCAATTGGAATTGCCCAACGGTTGCCCAAAATAGATGGTTTGAATCATTTTTCGATTTCTGGCTAGCGTAGCTCACTCTAATGGACTAAGGAGGGCATTCTAGGCCTTAAAGGATTGAAATATTTGTTTCTGAGCTTCCGATAGTGTGTCACCATCATTTTCTACCAAAATACTGCAAGAATTAACGCTTGTATTCAAAACACAAGCAATTGCACCCGCCTCTAATTTCAGGGACTCGCACGGATTTCCTGGGAGTTTTGTAGGAATGTGAGGACAAATCGGGAGTAAACATTGTTTCTATGTGGAGAGGAAGTAGGTTCCCCTGTTCCCACGAAATTTCAATTGGAATTGCCCAATGGTTGCTCAAAATAACAGGTTCGAATCATTTTTCGGTTTGTGGGTAGAGCTCACTATAATGGGTGAAGTATGCCATTCTAGGCATAAAACGATCGAAGTATTCATTCCTGAGCTTCCGATAGTGCGTCACCATCCTTTTCTATCGAAAAGTAAAAGAATTTTAACTCTTTGATTCAAAACACAAACAATGGCAATCTTCTCTGATTTTTAGGACTCGCATGGAGTTCGTGGGAGTTTTGGAGGAATATGAGGACAAATGAAGAGTAAACGTTGATTATATTTAGAGTGGATGTTGTTTCCTCTATTCCCACGTAATTTAAATTGGAATTGCCCAACAGTTGCCCAAAATTGCAGGTTTGAAGTACTTTTTGTTTTCTGGCTGCCCTAGCTCACTCTAATCGAAGAAGAAGTGCATTCTAGGGCTCAAACAATTGAAATATTCGTTCCTGAGCTTCCGATAGTGTGTTACCATCTTTTTCTACCGAAAAAACACGAACTTACTCTTACATTCAAAACACAAGCAATTGCACCTGTATCTGATTTCAGGGACTCGCGATAATTTCGTGGGAGTTTTGGAAGACTATGAGGACAAATGTAGAGTAAACGTTGTTTCAATGCAGAGAGGAGGTTGTTTTCTTTATTCCCACGAATTTTTAATTGGAATTGCCCAATGGTTGCCCAAAATAGAAGGTTTGAAGCAATTTTCGATTTCTGGCTGTCTAGTTCAGCCTAATGGATGTAAGAGGGCATTCTAGGCCTCAAATGATCGAAATATTCGTTCTTGAGCTTCCAATAGTGCGTCACCATCGTTTTCCATCGAAATACTGCAAGAATTAATACTTGGATTCAAAACAAAAAGCAATTGCACCCGTCTCCGATTTCTGGGACTCGCACAGATTTTGTGGGAGTTTTGGAGGAATATGAGGACAAATGGAGTGTAAACGTTGTTTCTAGGTGGGGAGGAGGTAGTTTTTCCAATTCCGATGAAATTTCAATTGGAATTGCCCAACAGTTGTCCAAAATAACAGGTTTGAAGCATTTTTTGGTTTCTGACTGCCCCTAGCTCACTATAATGGATGAAGGAGGGAATTCTAGGCCTCAAACAATCGAAATCATCGTTTTTGTGCTTCCGATAGTCTGTCACCATCGTTTTCCATAGAAAAACTACACGAATTTACTCTTGGATTCAAAACACAAGCAATTGTACACGTCTCTGATTTCTGTGACTCGCACAGATTTCATAGGAGTTTTGGAGGAATATGAGGACAATGGATAGTAAATGTTGTTTCTATGGGGAGTGCATTCTAGGACCCAAACGATCGAAATCTTTGTTCCTGAGCTTTCGATAGTGCGTACCATCATTTTCTACCAAAAATACAACAACAATTTATTCTTAGTTTCAAAACAAAAGCAATTGCACCCGTCTCTGATTTCTGGGCCTTGCGAGGATTGCGTAGGAGTTTTGGAGGACTATGAGGACAAATGTAGTGTAAACATTGTTTCAATACAGAGAGGAGGTTGTTTTCTTTATTCCCACGAAATTTCAATTGCAAGGTTGCCCAAAATAGAAGGTTTGAAGCATTTTTTTTTCGATTTAGAAGGTTTGAAGCATTTAATGGATGAAGGATGGTATTTTAAGCCACAAACTATCGAAATATTCATCCCTGGGCTTCCGATTGTGTGTCACCATCGTTATCTACCGAAAAATTGCAAGAATTAACTCTTGGATTCAAAACACAAGTAATTGCACTCGTCTCTTATTTTTGTGACTCGCACAGATTTCGTGGGTGTTTTGGAGGAATATAAGAACAAATGGATAGTAAACGTTGTTTCTACACAGAGAGGAGGTAGATTTATCAATTCCAATGAAATTTCAATTGGAATTGCCTAACCGTTGTCCAAAATAACACGTTTGAAGTATTTTTCAGTTTCTGGCAGCCCTAGCTCACTTTAATGGATGAAGGAGGGCATTCTAGGCCTCAAACGATCGAAATCTTCATTCCTGATCTTCCAATAGTACGTCACCATTGTTTTCTACAGAAAAACTACACGAATTTACTCTTGGATTCAAAACACAAGAAATTGCACACGTCTCTGATTTCAGGGACTCGCACGGATTTCATGATAGTTTTGGAGGAATATGAGGTCAAATGGAGAGTAAATATTGTTTCTATGGGGAGAGGAGAGTGTTTCCTATATTCCCATGAAATTTCAATTGGAATTGCCCAACGGTTGTCCAAAATAGCAGGTTTGATGCATTCTCGGTTTCTAGCTATCCTAGCTCACTCTAATGGATGAAGGAGGGCATTCTAGGCCTCAAGCGAATGAAATCTTCATTCTAGAGATTTCGATAGTGGGTCACCATCGTTTTGTACAGAAAAACGGCAAGAATTTACTCTTGGATTCAAAACACAAGAAATTGCACATGTCTCTGATTTTTGGGACTCACACAAATTTTGTGGGAGTTTTAGAGGAATATGAGGATAAATGGAGTGTAAACATTGTTTCTATTTGGAGTGGAGGTTGTTTCCTCTATTCCCACGAAATTTCAATTGGCATTGCCCAACAATTGTCCAAAATAGAAGGTTTGAAGCATTTTTCGATTTTTGGTTGCGTTAGCTCACTCTAATGGATGAAGGAGGAGGGCATTATAGGCCTCAACCGATCGAAATCCTCATTCCTAAGCTTTCGATAGTGTGTCACCATCATTTTCTACCGAAAACTAGAATAATTTACTCTTGGACTTTAAGCATAAGCAATGGCACCCGTCTCTGATTTCTGGGACTTGCACGGAATTCGTAAGAGTTTTGGAGGAATGTGAGGACAAATGGAGAGTAAACGTTGTTTCTATGTTGAGAGGAGGTAGATTTCCTTGTTCCCACGAAATTTCAATTGGAATAGCCTTTACATCTTGTATTAGCCTCTCTTCTTTCCAAAGAATGAGCTTGAAGTCTTCTAGGAGCTTCATTCATCATATTTGATCATCCAATCCACTTTTCAAGCTTTGATTGATCCTTAAGTGACATCCATTGCTAATTGATCTTCATGATATGTTTAGGCAATGGATTAACTGCAAATAGGGGGATTAGTCACAAGTATTTATGTTTGCTCATCATTAACACCAAGTAGGGAGAAGTCTAATACTCAACACCTTAGTTATACTTGGGTGTGTTGAGTTGTACCTGAGAGAAATGTGTAAATAAGTTTCAATTGAGCCTTGTTACCTATATGGAATGTTATTTGTTTCGAAATGTTGTGTTTCTGTGTCTCTCTGGGTGATGTTGCGATTCATTGAGTATTGTGAAGCATTACACATACTATTCCAGCTTGTGCACAGTGGCCTGCCTCTGTCTTATTTCTCTTTCTTCTCCTCTCATTCTACATTACCCTTGCCTCTTCAAGCATAACTGGGACGGATTCCTACTTCCCAGGCATACTAGGAAGCGGGGCATGACACGTTGGTGCCAAGATTTCGGTTGTTTGTTGACGGGATTGGCAAATAGCTTGGGCTGCCAGACATAGTAAAATGCTTCAACCCCGCTATTCGCAGTAACCAAGTGGTTATCCCACTCGAAATCTCATGGAAAGTCATGGAAACTACCTCCTCTTAGAAACTACAGGCGCTCCTCATTTGGCCTCTTATTTTCCCACAACGTCGAAAAAATTCGTTACACAAGCAATTGCAACGGTTAACAATTTTTGGGACTCGCACGGATTTTGCAGGTGTTGTGGGTAAATAAGAGATCAAATGCGGATTGTCTCGTGTTTTTATGTGAAGAGGAGAGGTAGTTTCCATGACTTCTCAGTAGATTTCGACTGGGATAATAACCCCACGGTTGTTGCGAATAGCAGGGTTGAAGCATTTTGCTATTTCTGGCAGCCCAAGGTATAGGCCAATCCGGGCATCAAACGGCCGAAATCTTGACTCCTGCGACATCGATAGTGTATCACCATCGCTTTTCATGAGAAAACAATAAGAATCCACTCACTGGTTCAATACACAATCAATTAACACGGTTAATGATTTCTGGGACTTGCACAAATTTTGCTGACGTGGGAGAAATAAGAGTCCAGGAAATAAGAGTCCAAATGAGGAGCATTCACGGTTTCCATGTGAAGAGTAGATAGTTTCCATGATTTCCCAGGATATTTCGATTAGTATCATGAAGCTATTTAGAATACAACTCATGCTAAAATAAATAATAATAATTTAATACAGAGATTAAGATCAAACTATATCACCATATTATAGAGCTCTGAGTTGTGATCATCCTGACACAGGCGATTCGTCGATCCGAGCTTTATGGAGAAAGTTATGCACTTTTCAACGTCGCCCGTCGAGCTCCTGCTTCTTCCTGCAAATTTGATGATCTCTTTGAAGTTTGGAGGCGAGAAATTCGGCCAAGATGAATGAATATAAGTCTAGGGCCGGCCTTGTTTGCTTTTACTCTCTCCTTCGGGTGGTTTTCTTGTAGAAATAGGAGTCATATATATAAGGCATGTGTCCAAGAGTTATAGTCTAATAGACACTCACCCTTTGTTCGTATCTTATAGATAAAATCATATTCAATTAAAATTCATTGAGATTGATATGATATGATTTGTTTTCATCCCACATCACCTTGGTCCAATGAACCTTGCCAATCTCCTGTTGGAAGTAGAATTCTTTTGTATCCAAATTAAATCTAATTTGAATCCAAATTGAACCAAAATTTGATCAAGTCAAATTCTCTTAATCCAAATTGATTTGAACTTGAATTGATTGTATATTTGAATTTTGAACCTTATCCCTCCATGTTATGTTGATCAAGTCCAATTCTCTTAATCACGAGATTGCCATCTTCCCATCTCTTGCATATAATTTCAACATTGCCATTGTGCACAATTTGCAAGATTGCCATTGATCAATATTCACTAGTTTGCCACTATATGCTCCATGTTTATTTCCACATGAAAACAATTAACAAACACATCAAAAACAATCACGAAGTTTTTTTATCATCAAACAAGAAATCACGGATCGTTGTACCACCTACGTTATATCTAATACTCCCCCTTTTGATGATGAAAAACCACGATAAGATTTGATCAATAAGCTCTTTGTGATGTCATCATGATATGTGTTTGTGAAGTGTGGTGATGTATGTCAACACAACATAAATCATATGCAAGTTGCTTCCCTATTGACATCATCCCCTATCAACATGCATCCTTGCCATGATCAAATCTATCACCATTTTCTCCCCCTTTTGTTATCATCAAAAGAGCACTTATGAACTCCATATATTATGAATGTAAAAATAAAATATTATTAGTCAAGTAATATGATCACATTAAGACAATTAAAAACAACCACTTGATATTCAATTAATCTCATAACAATGATTAATACGCCTTCGTGCTCATATGATGATTAAAAGTTACAAAATATAGGGAGAAGTTTCATGAAAATCAACCAAAACAAACCAACTTTCAATGTAACATAGACTCCTTTAAGATTGATTTTTTCCACCTCATGAAGCATGAGTTCAAGTTACCAACACTTATACATAGCCTATAAGGACTCTTATATGAGGGGTGGCATTGCTTAATGGATATAACACCAACGTTAAAGATTAATCTTAAAGCATAAGTTAGATACCATTGTGTTGTCTCATTACCATGGACCGTATCCATTTTTCATACGGAGCTCATTTCTTCTTTTTTTTCACTCTTTGCAATATTATTTTTCTTTATTGTTTGTCTTTTCTTTTCATGAACTCTAATTTTTATTCATAGTAAGATACTTCATATCCTGTAAAATAACATATTTTTCAATATTTTTTAATTCATCCACCGACGAACACTTCCCCAAATTTCATGAAAACAAATCCATACGTGCAATGACAATTAATCTCGTGAAAGTGTAAGGTGAAGGTGTAGAAATCAAGTCATTCAATTTATTGAACATGTCGTGATCATTCAGAAAGTCTAATATGCAATCATATTCATGACTATAATACAAGATTTCTACATGGATATGAATATCATTCAAAAGTGCAATTTTGATAAACAAAAGAGAGATAAACAATAAGCTTAGTCTTTATAAATTTTGCACTTTTACAAATAGTTTTTTGTTTTAATTTTTTATGGGTTTTCAAAAAATTTCTATCTTACAAAAAGAATAAAAAACACACCAAAATTAACACACAAATCACACAAATCACACCAAAAGATGAAAACACACTAAAAATCCTATGACGGTATGCAATGAGCTCAAACAAGATATCATACATTCGCAGGGTCGTACGGCCAAGGAACTTCAATGAAATGTGACGTCAAATTCATAGTTCTGTGTCCCTCCATCTTACCTACACAGAAGATGTTACGTGTGACCTTGGAATCCAACAAGGTCCACTCATGTTAGTCATAAAATTTTAGGAACCTATATTTGTTTAAACTTTATGTTTTAGTTCCTATATATGCAATGATGAGAAGTATGACCAACACATCCAAATGTAAAGCACATTGCATGAATATTTCTAACTTTCGTTAGCTCATTGTGAACTTTCTTATTTTTAGGCTTTTCAATGTACTTCAAACCATATCCCAGTCCTCACCTATTATTGCCATATAATTGATTTCCAAGAATAATATCCAAGAGTTGTTTTCTAACACCGAATTTCTTTATGATCATCTAGGTCTGTGACTTTGGATTTCAAGTAAAGATTTTCCTTCACAAGCAAGGTGCATTTACTAATAAAACCCGTTTTATTCTCCTCTTCATTCTTTCTTAGATTTTCTGCTTTCTTTCTATGTTTCCAAAGATTATTTTTAGTTTCCGTCTTGGTCAATTTTTATTTTAGCTCCTTTCTTTCATTTTCCAACATCATTATCTTTTCATTAAGCCCTTTCTTTTCAGATTCTTTCTTAAACAATTTTTCATTGAGCTCTTTTTTCTCATTTTCCACCATGGTATTTTTTTGGCATGCTTTATTTTATGTCTCTAGCTTAGGGCATGTGTTACACTTTAAGGTTACGTGCACAACGAGGGGTTTCTTTTCTAATCTTTGCAAACGTGCCCTTAAATGTTTTCAATTCAGTTTAAGGTTTTTCATCGTCAAAAGACATGTGATAGTTTTATTGTTGCAGTTCATAGTTTGATTCTGTAAGTGATTTAACATTGGTAACCTATCAATTTCAGCATGCATATTTTCACAAATAGTTATAAGCTCACGTTTAGAACAAAACTGTACCTCATCAAAATCTCCCATTAAACATATTGAAGTATGGGCAGTTTCATCTTGTGGTTCGTCCTCTCTATCTTCATCCCATGTTGTCACAAGTGATTTCCCTTTCTTCTCCACATAGTTGATTTTCATCACAGGGCAATCTTTCATGAAATGGCCTTGTTTCTTGCAATAAAAACTGTTTACGGGTGTTTTCTCACCACTGAATCGTTGATCGATGACCGTACGGTCAACGTGGTCAAGGGGTCGGTTGAGATCCCTTGGACACGCCGAGCACACATGCGCTCAACGTGGGTCAGAGATGGAGTCAGGGTCGAGCGTCGGTCTTCGGTTGAAGCGGAGCAGAGGGGAGAAGCCTCGGCTCTGTTTGATGGGCTCGGCCTCGGTTGGACGGGCGTCGAGGGGTAGCCTCGGCGCTTCGTTTGCTGCTCGGTCTTCGGTCGGTCGTCACGCCCGCTAGCAGCGAGGGTGATCGTTGGGCGCTGAGGGGTAGCCTTGGCGCCTCGGCCAGCTTCTTCCTGAATAGACAAGAAACTCGTCAGGGTGGGCGGACGTTGGTTCTGGCCGAATCTCCTCCGATGCCTAAGTCAGATCAGAGTCTGAAGAGTACTCGGTGGGGGTAGGTATGACTCTAGAGAAGATCGATACACTGACCCTCGGCACGAGCAGGGGGAGGGAGAGAAATGGCAGAAACCAAAGTCATTGATGGTATACCTCAGATTTGGGTACCTGGGATTCGATCCCCTTCCTAGTCGTCCTTCCAGTCCTTTTATGGGTTCTCCGCCACGATTACCCCCGATCTACGTCCTTCGTCTGCCCCCTTTCATGCACCCACGATCCGCCTCCTTTTCGGCACCTACGTGCGTGGTGGGGGGTGTTTATTAATGGGCCTCTTAATGATCATTAAGGGGCACAGATTCAGGGGAATGGTCTGAGGAGCATGAGCTGATCGTGCGTCCCCGGGGGCAGGCTGGTCCGGCTTCGAGTTTTATCCGTGGGCCTCATTAGGCGGGCCCAATCTCGCTTCGTGGGTTTCCCGTTCATGGCCGGGCCTCGTGTCTTCGCTTCTTGGACTTCTCCAAAATAGTCTATCAATTTCCCCAATCGTCCGGGTCGTTCGGCTTCAGTCGGTTCGGTTCGGGCGATGTGACTGTTGGGGGTTTGACAGGCGCGTCAGTCGAGGCGTGCCCATTAAGTGGGGGTCATCATGACACGGCTCGTTTGATCTTCTCTGGGTCCGGGTTTCGAAGCGCTGCTGATCCTCTGCTGCTGCCACGTGTTCCTTTCCGGACGATTTGAATTCCTCGATTGCTTTGCATATAAAGACGACGGCTTCCCAAGTTTCGATTCTTTTGCTCCCTTCTGATCTTGGTTTTGCGAGCCCTTCTTTCTGTCGTCTTTCTTCCTTCAGCTCCTTCTCAAGGTAACCTCCTTTTCTTCTTTTGCCCCATGGCTACGCTTAGAATAGGCAATTCGACGTCGGGATCTAGGGACCCCCCGGCGCCTGAGTCCGGCAATGTCCGACCTTCGGGACCTGGAGTCCCTTCGAGGTCTCGTCCTGTCAGGACAAGGGAAAAAGGAAGCTTTTCATGGACCCCGTCGGCGATGACGTGGCTTAGGCCGTCGAGAGGTTCGACGTTCCCCCGATGGTCCTTGAGTCACCGTCTAAGGCCCCTTTCCTGGCAGCTGCGGAGATCAGGGAGAAGTATTTATATCATCCGTATGACGTTCGAATACCCTTCAACGATGAGCGGATTTGCTTCCCGCGGAGTAACGAGGTCGACGTCTATGTTGAGATGTTTTGCTTGGGCCTCAGTTTCCCCCTTCATCCCTTCATCATTCAGGTCATGGAATTGCTGATGGTGTCCTTGTGCCAGTTGACCCCGTACTCTGTCGCGGTGCTAAACGGGTTCATCATGCTCTGCCGTACCCATGGCTTAGTGTCATCCCTTCCCCTCCTCTTTCATTACTATCGGGTTCAGAAGGTTAGCCAAGGGTCGTGGCAGCACCTCCGGGCCCGCGTGGGGAGGGAGTGTTTGCTCGGTCTACCCCGCTGGGTGGGGGACTTGAGCTCAGGCTATGTCTTTGTCGTCTTTCCTGAGGACGCCGAGATCTTGACAGGTTGGGGAGGGTTATGTCAATACAACTTGACATTGCCCCTCTCTAAGGCTGACCAGGCAGCTATTCGGCTGTTGTCGTCTCTTTCCCTAGAGGAGAGGTTGATCTAGCCTCTGCTAGACGACCTGTTTCTCAAGACCGTTCTGTTGTCTCCCGGTAGGCTCTTCCTTTCTTTCTGTTTTCCCTATCGCTTACCCTGATCTTCTTTCCTTCTGCAGAGATGGTCGAGCGCAAATATACCCGCAATGTCAATGAACTCATCCGGAGGGGTTCCAGCCGAAGCCGAGGGAACCCATCGGGCCAGGCGCCGCGTCGCACCGTCGACGAAGAGGTGCGTCAGGCCGAGCCTGCCGTGGGGAGAGTGGAGCCCACAGTTGTGGTGACGCCTCCCCCTTGTCCACAGAGAACCTCCCTGAGGGTGAGGCCCCGGAGGTCTAACTCCCTTGCCCTGCCCAAGCTAAGGGAGGCGACGCGGGAGCCGAGCCGACCCCTCGTGTGCCCGTGGGTGGTCACGGTGCGAGGCGTAAGCATTCTCCCCCGACCTCCACTGGCCCCAGTGAGAGGAAAAGGAGGAAGGAGGGTGGGGAGACCCGCACTCCGGTGGCCTTCGAGGTGCCGACGGCCTCCGGCGAAACTCTCCCGCTGACCCTGGTGGTCACTCCTGCCGGCTCGGCCGAGCCTTCCCTGGTGGGAGCCGACGGTGTGTTGGTGAATGTCTTGGTGGGCCCTGAGGTTATCCCCATGGACTCGGTATTTGTCGATCGGACCTTGGTTAACCAGTTGGTGCATGGCTCCGTCCTCCCGAGGGACCGATCTCTCCTGGAGAGAGCTCCCACTGACACACTGTCGGACTTCCTAGTCTGGCAACTTCAACAGGTTTGGCCGCTTTGCTATTCCCAGACCTGTCTCCTGACCTTTCTCTATATAACTCCTTCCTTTTTGCAGGCCACTGTGATGGCCGTCGAGGCGCAGCGTCGGGCGGCCCGGGCGAGGGAGCTCGAGGAGTCCACCGCCCGGGAGAGCACAAGGGCCGGGGCGGCCGAGGTGGCCATCCAAGAGACGTACATGGAAGCTCGACATCTCCGACGTCGGGTGGGCGAGCTTGCTGCTCAAGTGATGGACCTCCAGGGGGAGCTAGACGACGCTGAGAGGTCGGCCCGAGAGGCGGATGAGGCATTCCGCCAGGAGAGGAGCGACCTCCAGAGCTTGCTGGCGGACCTGCGTCAGATGACCTGGTTCGTCGATGAGGTGGAGAGAGGCGTCGACGGGGTCCTGGGGGAGAGGATCGCAGAGGTCCTTAGGGAGGCCTTCAACTCTTATGAGGACCTTCTTACCCCTCGGATCATTGACGTCGTCCGAAACTCCTTCCGGCGGTTTGCGTAGCATGCCCGGCAGCCCCTCCCGACCGTCGATCCCCCGCGCTCCGAGCAGGGCGAGGTGCCAGAGGATGCTTCCTCCCGTGCCCCGGGGCCTTAGGCCTCTGTATCTTGTTCCCCCCTTCTCTTTTGGCTTGTAATTCTGAATAGTTTTATTTATATAGCTTCTTTGTCGCTGGGGGTTTTCCGCCCTGCGGGGACCCTCAGTCTTTTTGATCCTTTATTGTGTTTTGAACTGGTCGCGAGTTCCACATTTTGCCGGCATCCCTTTATTGCTCACGGTGAGGGCGAAGGGCCTTCAGAACTCCGAACCCGTTGGCATCCTGGATTGGGACCTTATTGTCGTCCTCGTCTGTTTCGCCATAGTTTTCCTCCATTCGTGATACTCGGTTTGCTTAGGTAGTCGCCTCGCACACGGTTGTGTTACTCCTAGTCTTGCAGTCAGTCGGATCGGTCGCTTATAAGCCGGGGGGCTGCCCCTCGGCTTACGACCAGCCGAGTCCCCCGTCTGCTAGGGGAGTTGCCCCAGCCTTATGAGCGAGCGGATTGTTCGGTTGGCGAGGGGGCTGCCTCTCGGCTTATAACTGACCGATGTCCCCGTCTGCTGGGGGAGTTGCCCCAGCCTTATAAGAGAGCAGATCGTTCAGTTTGCGAGGGGGCTGCCCCTCTGCTTATAACCGACCGTTGTCCCAGTCTGCTGGGGGAGTTGCCCCCAACCTTATGTGCGGGCAGATCGTTCAGTTGGCGAGGGGGCTGCCTCTCGGCTTATAACCGACTGATGTCCCCGTCTGCTTGGGGAGTTGCCCCAGCCTTATGAACGGGCGGATCGTTCGGTTGGCGAGGGGGCTGCCCCTCGGCTTATAACCGACCGATGTCCCCGTCTGCTGGGGGCGTTTCCCCCAGCCTTATGAACGGGCGGATCGTTCGGTTGGCGAGGGGGATGCCCCTCGGCTTATTACCGACTGATGTCCCCGTCTGCTGGGGTCGTTTTCCCCAGCCTTACAAGCGGGCGGATCGTTCAGTTGGCGAGGGGGGGCTGCCCCTCGGCTTATTACCGACCGATGTCCACGTCTGCTAGGGGAGTTTCCCCCAGCCTTACGAGCGGGCGAATCGTTCGGTTGGCGAGGGGGCTGCCCCTCAGCTTATAACCGACCGATGTCCCAGTCTGCTGGGGGAGTTTCCCCCAGCCTTATGAGTAGGCGAATCGTTCGGTTGGTAAGGGGGGCTGCCCCTCGGCTTATAACCGACCGATGTCCCCATCTACTGGGGGAGTTGCCCCCAGCCTTATGAGCAGGTGGATCGTTCGGTTGGCGAGGGGGGCTGCCCCTCGGCTTATAACCGACCGATGTCCCCATCTGCTGGGGGAGTTGCCCCAACCTTATGAGCTGGCAGATCGTTCGGTTGGTAAGAGGGGCTGCCCCTCGGCTTATAACCGACCGATGTCCCCGTCTGCTAGGGGAGTTGCCCCCAGCCTTATGAGCAGGCGGATCGTTCGGTTGGCGAGGGAAGCTATCCCTCGGCTTATGACCGACCGATGCCCTCGTCTGCTGGGGGAGTTGCCCCCTGCCTTACAGATGGTTTTAAGGATCGGTCTGGTGGGGGAGTTGCCCCCAGCCTTTCGGCCGATCGATTCGGTGGGCCTGCGGAGGGTTGCTCTCCGGCTTAGGTCCGACCGCTAAACCCGTCTGCTAGGGAGTTGCCCCCAGGCTCATGGACGGGTTTAAGGATCGGCCTGCTGGGGGAGTTGCCCCCAGCCTTACGGCCGATCGGTTCGGTTTCCCGCCTCCGGTCTGTCGAGCGAAGGTAGTCCTCTGGGAGAGGAGATCAAGTTCTCTTCCATCTTGAAACGGCCATTCAGCTAAATGCGGAAAAAAGAGGATGCATTTTTACCAACACGGTCCTTCTTTCTTTCCATGGACCAGTACATTTGGAGGAAAAAACAAAAAACGGAGGGAGTCAGGGCAGGATAGCCATCCCCCAGTGAGGTGGCGGGCGTTTGTCCTGTCCACTCACTCGATGACGTGCATGGGCACCTCGACTATGTTTACCTTCTTCCCCTTGTCCGGCTGCCTAGATGTCCCCTCCCTAGGAGCGGGATCGTCGGTGAAGTTCTTCATGTGCCCCCGACTCACCAGCTTCTCTATGGCGTTCTTTAGATGCCAGCAGTCATCAGTATCGTGGCTGTTATCCTTGTGATATTTGCAATATTTCTCTTCGTCTCTCCCACCTCTCTTCATCCTCAGAGGAGGCCGGTTCATGCGCCCCTCCTTCTGGGCGTGTGCAAGGACAACATCCGGGGCAACGTTCAGCTGGGTGTACCGCGGTTCTTCCCTCCGCTGCTTTCCTCTGGCCTTCTTCTCCTGTCGATGCTCCTCTGAGCCGCAGCGCTCACTCTCGTCGCGCTTGGATCATCGCTTGGTGCATCCGTCGTCGACGGCCAAGGCCTCTTCTGTCAGCATGAAGCGCTCGGCCCGCGCCATGACCCCGACGAGGTCCTTCGGAGGATCATTGTGTAATGATTTCTTCAGACCCCTGTGCTGTAATCCTTTCTTCAGGGCCGTCTTCACGACCAGCTCGGGACAGCTCTCCACGTTCAGTCGTTCCGTGTTGAAGCGATGCATGAAGTGCCTCAGGGATTCCCTGGGACCCTGCACCACATTGAATAAGAGTTCTGAGTCCAGCTTTACCTGTCGCCCGGCCATGAACTGCTTGCAGAACAACTGGATGAGCTCCTCGAAGCTATCAATGGAGCGGTTGGGCAGGCTGTGGTACCAGGTCCTCGCCGCTTTCCTGAGGGTGGAATAGAAACCCCGGCAGAGCATGGTGTCGTCGGCCTCCTGGAACGCCATGACCCCCTCATAGTCCATCACGTGGTCCGTGGGATTGCCCGTGCCGTCGTACTTCTCCAACATCGGCACCTTGAAACTTGAGGGCACCCGTGCCTCAGTTATCATCCGGGTAGGGGACATCGGTCACCATTAACGCCCCTTGGCCGCCATCCTTTGCTTATCTCGTGATCGTTCGGTCGCAATAGGGGGCAGGTTCAGGCTTGGCTGTCACTTGTGCCCCCGCCAATCTCGGGGTGGGGCTCGATCTGTGTGCGTCCCCTTTCTCGCTTCGGTATTCTCTCCTGTCCCGCTTCACTCGGTGGGCACTTCCACTCCGCTGGGACCGATCCCTTAAGGCCCGGCGATCGTCCCGTCGGTGCTTGGACGAGCCTAGTCATCTAGACGAGGCGGTCATCGACTCGCCCTCGGATTGCTCGAAGCCCCTCTTGTTTCCCTCGCGAAATGAGGTGCGGATGGGGGACCGTGCTGGGTTGAAGCCCGGCATGGTGAATCACCGCTCCAGGTTGGGCACCCTGTTCCCGTGGTCGGTGACTACGGTAGACCGCATGGGTTGGTGACACCCTCCCCAACGGTGGGCCTCATCCACCCCATCTCCCTGGATGGGCGTGTTGCCGACGAGTTGTTGAATTGTTGCGACCAATGTTTGGATGTTGGCATTGGTCTCCTGGGCGAAGGTGCGGAGCTGTTCTTGGGTGACCGATCAGGACTCGCCTGTCCCCTCGGTGGTGTGGCTGAGCTGGTTCTCAGAGGGAATGTAATCTCCCTCCTCTTGGATGGGAGGCATGCGCCCCGCGCCATTGCAGATGGGTTCCATTCTGATGGTTCGATGTGGACTTGCTTCGGTTCCCACAGACGGCGCTAGATGTTTACGGGTGTTTTCTCACCACTGAATCGTTGACCGATGACCGTATGGTCAACATGGTCAAGGGGTCGGTTAAGATCCCTTGGACACGCCGAGCACACGTGCACTCAACGTGGGTCAGAGATGGAATCAGGTTCGAGCGTCGATCTTCGGTTGAAGCAAAGCAGAGGGGAGAGCCTCGTCTCTGTTTGATGGGCTCGGCCTCGGTTGGATGGGTGTCAAGGGGTAGCCTCGGTGCTTCGTTTGCTGCTCGGTCTTCGGCTGGTCGTCACGCCCACTAGCAGCGAGGGTGATCGTCGGGCGCTGAGGGGTAGCCTCGGTGCCTCGGACAGATTCTTCCTGAATAGACGAGAAACTCGTCAGGGTGGCTGGACCTTGGTTCCGGCCGAATCCCCTCCAATGCCTAAGTCAGATTAGGGTCTGAAGAGTACTCGACGGGGTAGGTATGACTCGAGAGGAGATCGATACGCTGACCCTCGGCACGAGCAGGGGGAGGGAGAGAAATGGCGGAAACCAAAGTCGTTGATGGTATACCTCAGATTTGGGTACCTGGGATTCGATCCCCTTCCTAGTCGTCCTTCCGGTCCTTTTATGGGTTCTCCGCCACGATTGCCCCCGATCCACATCCTTCGTCCGCCCCCTTTCATGCCCCCGCGACCCGCCTCCTTTTCGGCACCTACGTGCGTGGTGGGGGGGCGTTTATTAACGGGCCTCTTAATGATCATTAAGGGGCCGCGGATTTAGGTGAACAGCTATTTTTGAGGAGCACGAGCTGATCATGCGTCCCCGGGGGCAGGTTGGTCCGGCTTCGAGTTTTATCCATGGGCCTCGTTAGGCTGGCCCAATCTCGCTTCGTGGGGCTTCCCGTTCATGGTCGGGCCTCGTGTCTTCGCTTCTTGGGCTTCTCCAAAACAGTCATATCAAAAACATTGCAATAAATTAGTAGTATTGTGCTAAGAAGAATTATTTGTAGGGTTAAATTTATTGAAACGATTGAATATTTTTGTCATTTCAGCTCTTCCCTGTGGAGTCTTGATGTATCTTCTAAATCATTTCACCATTAACGCTTGCTCCTTATCAAGCTCTTCATCGCTTTCTTCAATGGCTTTAAATGCTAAAGCCTTCGAGCTCTTAGCCTCAGATTTCTGCTCCTTTTTTCTAGATTCTGTCGTCTTTAATTCAAGCTCATGAGACATCAAATTTCCAACTGAAAAAGCAAGCGAATATCTTAAGCTTGTGGAAGAACGCTTTCGTTCTGTGGATAACTTTCTTGCTGGTGCATTAATGTCTCAACTTATGTCCATGAAGTTCAACGAGACTAAGAACATGCAAGAGCATATCCTTAAAATGACAAACATCACCACAAGACTTAAGTCATTATGCATGCAAGTGGATGATTCCTTCCTCGTTCAGTTTATATTGAATTCATTATCTTCTGAGTGTGATGCTTTCCAAATCAATTATAACATTATAAAGGACAAGTGGGATATTAATGAATTAACTGGAAAGTTCATTCAGGAGGAAAATAGGTTAAAGAACTTGGGTGGACACTCTGTTAACCTAACCACTCATGGAACGTCAAAAATGCTCAAGCCAAAAGGTAAGAAATTCAAGAGGAAATGACATATTAAAGGTGAGCATCCTAGAAGAAGGAACATTATGTGAATATGTGTCGTTTCTACAAAAAGGAAGGACATTGGTAAGAGGAGTCTCTCAAATGTAAGTCATGGTATGAAAAGAAAAGGATTCTGTTCATTCCAAACCACAAACCTTAGTAAGAACTATCTATTTACGGGGAATCGCATGGAGGCTCCTATTAAAGGCATAAGAACTTATCGTCTAGTCCTTGATACCGGCTATCAATTGGACTTAAGTATTACTCTTTATGTTCCTACAATTACAAGGAATCTTGTTTCCCTTCCGAAGTTGGATTTATGTGGTTATAAATGTAAATTTGAACATGGATGTTTTAATTTGTACAATCATGTTAAACTTGTTAATTCAGATATACTTATTGATGGATTGTATAAATTGAATCTTAATAATGAATTATCTGAACCCTGGTGGATCTTTATATTTTTATTAAATGATATGATTTTTATTTCCTACGTTTGTATTCTCTTCTTTTTTTAATTGGATGTGGCGATCTACCGGTTCCAACGGACATTTTTGCGAATTTTCTTAACTTGGGGCCATTTTTCAATGATATGATTTTTATAGCCTAAGTTTGTCATCTCTTATTTTTCAGTTGGAAATGGCGGTCTCCTAGTTCCAACAGATATTTTTACGGATTTTTCTGACCTCGGGGCTATTTTCTGTATTTTTAGGAAGATATAGATCATTTTATTAAGTGATATGATTTTTGGCCTAATTTTGTCTTCTCTTATATTTTTTGATGATGGCGATCTCTCGGTTCCAACAGACATTTTTTGCAGATTTTCTGAGCTCTCGACTATTTTCTGTTTTATCGGGAAGATATCAATTGTTTTTTAAATGATATGATTTTTTGGCCTAATTTTGTCTTCTCTTGATTTTTCGTTGATGATGGCAATCTCCCGGTTCCAACAGATATTTTCGCATATTTTTCTGAGCTCTGAGCTATTTTCTGTATTATCTAGAAGATATCGATCGTTTTATTAAATGATATGTTTTTGGACTAATTTTTTCGTCTCTTTTTATTTGTTAAATTTTGCAATCTCCCGATTCCAATAGACATTTTTGCGGATATTTATGAGCTCGGGGCTATTTTCTACATTTTCTGAAAGATAAGAATCGTTATGTTAAATGATATAATTTTTATATCCTAATTTTGTCTTCTCTTATATTTCGGTTGAACATAGCAATCTCCCGGTTCCAACGGACATTTTTGTGGATTTTTCTGAGATCGATGCTATTTTCTACATTTTATGGAAGATATGGATCTTTATATTATATGATATAATTTTCTACATTTATATTATTTGATATAATTTATGTTAAATGATATTATTTTTTTGTTGAAGATAGCGATCTCCCGGTTACAACGTGACATTTTTGCAGATTTTTCTGACCTCCGGGCTATTTTCTTCATTTCTGTAAGATATGAATCTTTATATTAAATGATACGATTTTTATAGCCTATTTTGTATTCTCTTATTTTTCAGTTGTAGATGGCAATCTTTCGGTTACAAGAGATATTTCTGCGGATTTTTTTGAGATCGATTGTATTTTCTACATTTTCTGTAAGATATGAATATTTTTATTAAATGATATGGTTTTTATAGCTTAATTTTGTCTTCTCTTATTTTTCAGTTAAAGATGGTGGATTTTTCTGAGGATTTTTCTGAGCTCAATGCTATTTTCTATAATTTCTGGAAGTATGTATGTTTTTATTAAATGATATGATTTTTGGTCTAATTTTGTCTTCTCTAATTGTTTCATTGAAGATGGCGATCTCCCCATTCCAACGAACATTTTGCGAAATTTTCTGAGCTCTGTGCTACTTTCTACATTTTCTATAAGATATGGATCTTTATATTAAATGATAAGCTTTTTTGAAACCTAATTTTGCATTCTCTGATTTTTCAGTTGAAGATGGCGATCCCTCGGTCCCAACAGAAATTTTTACAGATTTTTCTAAGCTCCGATCTATTTTCTATATTTTCTGTAAGATATGGATCTTTAAATTAAATAATATGATTTTTATCGCCTTATTTTATCTTCTCTTTTTTCGGTTGAAGATGGTGATCTCCCAATTCCAATGGACATTTTTGCGGATTATTCTGAACTTGGGTCTATTTTCTATATTTTTTGGAAGATATAGATCTTTATATGGATCTTTATATTAAATGATAAGATTTATATAGCCTAACTTGGTCTTCTTATATTTTTCAGTTGAAGATGGTGATCACCGGGTTCTACTGATATTTTTGCGGATTTTTCTGAGCTCGGGTCTATTTTCTTCGTTTTTTTGGAATATATGGATCATAATTTTAAATGGTATGATTTATATAGCCTAATTTTGTTATCTCTTGTTTTCCCATTTAAGCTGGCGATATCCCGGTTCCAACAGTCTTTTTTGCGGATTTTTCTGAGCTTGGTATTATTTTCTACATTTTCTTGAAGTTATGGATCTTTTTATTAAATGAAGTGATTTTTTGGCCTAATTTTGTATTCTCTCAATTTTTTAGTTCAATATGGCGACCTCCAGGTTCTAACGGAAATTTTTGCATATTTTTCTGAGCCCAGAGCAATTTTCAATATTTTCTGTAAGATATGAATCTTTATATTAAATAATATGATTTTTATCGCCTAATTTTCTCTTCTCTTATTTTTAAGTTTAAAATGGTGTTCTCACAGGTCCAACTGCAATTTTTGCTGATTTTTCTGAGGACGGTGCTATTTTCAAAATTTTACGAATGATATGGATCTTTTTATCAAATGATAAGATTTTTGGCCTAATTTAGTCTTTTCTTAATTTTTTAAAGTTGAAGATGGCGATCTACCGGTTCCAACAGAATTTTTTATGGATTCTTCTGAAATCCGGGCTATTTTCTACATTTTCTAGAAGATATGAATCTTTTATTAAATGATATGATTTTATGGCGAATTTTGTCTTCTCTTATTTTTTAATTGAAAATTGTGATCTCTGGTTCCAACGAACATATTTTCGAATTTTTCTAAGATAGGTCCTTTTTTCTACATTTTCTGATAGATATGGATCTTTATATTAAAAGATGTGATTTTTATATCCTAATTTTGACTTCTCTTATTTTTCAATTGAGAATGTCAATCTTCTCCCACGGACATTTTTGCGGATTTTTCTAACCTCGGCGCTATTTTCTGTGTTTTATGGAAGATATGGATCTTTTTATTAAATGATATAATTTTGGGCCTAATTTTGTCTTCTCTTATTTTTAGTTAGCGATGACTATTTCAAGGTTGCAACCGACATTTTTGCATATTTTTCTGAGCTCAGGGATATTTTCTTTATTTTCTGGAAGTTATCGATCGTTTTATTAATTGATATGAATTTTTAGCCTAATTTTGTCTTCTCTTTTTTTGTTGAGTATGGCAATCGTCCGGTTACAACGAATATTTTTGCAGATTTTTCTAAGCTCCGATCTATTTTCTACCTTTTCTATAAGATATGGATCTTTATATTAAGTGATGATTTTTTGTCGTCTAATTTTATCTTCTCTTATTTTTTAAGTTGACGATTGTGATCTCCCGGTTCCACCAAAATTTTTGCGGATTTTTCTGAGCTCGGGACTATTTTATAAATTTTATGAATAATATGGATCTTTTTATTAAATGATATTTTTTTGGCCTAATTTGGTCTTTTCTTATTTTTTTTAAGTTGAAGATGCCGATCTCCCCATGCCAACGGACATTTTTGCGAATTGTTCTAAGCTTCGGGCTATTTTCTACATTTTCTACAAGATATGGATCGTTTTTTAAATGATATGATTTTTGGCCTAATTTTGTTTTCTCTTATTTTTAAGTTGAAGATTGTAATCTCCTAGTTTCAATGGACATTTTTGCTGATTTTTCTGAGTACGGGTCTATTTTTCACCATTTACTTGGTTTTACGTGAGGAAACCATGAAGTTATCACAGATGACAGCACTGAGGATGAGGAGTTCAAGATGAAGTGTTGGAATGGTCTAATAGTTTAAGCTTGATGTTTATGCGAATGACCATGGCAAATAACATTAAAGGCACAATTCCACAAATTGAAAAAGCAAGTGAATATCTTAAGCTTGTGGAAGAACGCTTTCGTGATAAGTTTCTTGCTGGTGCATTAATGTCTCAACTTACGTCCCTGAAGTTCAATGGGACTAAGAGCATGCAAGAACATATCACTGAAATGACAAACATTGAAGCAAGACTTAAGTCATTAGGTATGCAAGTGGATGATTCCTTCCTCGTTTAGTTTATACTGAATCCATTACCTTCTGAGTATGGAGCTTTCCAAATCAATTATAACACTACAAAGGACAAGTGTGATATTAATGAATTAACTGAAAAGCTCATTTAGGAGGAAAACTGGTTAAAGAACTTTGGAGGACACTCCGTTACCTAACCACTCATTGAACTGCAAAGTTGCTTAAGCCAAAATGTAAGAAATTCAAGAGGAAAGGATCTATTAAAGGTGAACATTCTAGAAAGAAGGAACATTATGGGAATAGGTGTCGTTTCTACAAAAAGAAAGGACATTGGCAGAAGGATTGTCTCAAATGTAAGGCATGGTTTTCAAAAGAAAATGGATCTCGTTAGATCCAAAGCACAATCCTCAGGAAGAACTATTTTTTTATGGGGAATCACATAAAGGATCATATTAAAGGCATAGGAACTTATCGTCTAGTCCTTGATACTGGCTATCAATTGGACTTAAGTATGACTCTTTATGATCCGACAATTACCAGGAATCTCGTTTCCCTTCTGAAGTTGGTTGCTGTGGTTATAAATGTAAATCTGAGCATGAATGTTTTAATTTGTATAATCGTGTTCAACTTGTTGATTTAGATATACTTATTGATGGATTGTGTAATTTAAAGCTTAATGAATTTTCTGCACCCTTATGGATCTTTATCTTTTTATTAAATGATATGATTTTTATATCCTATGTTTAGCTTCTCTTATTTTTTTTCAGTTGGAGATGGTGATCTACTCGTTCCAACGGACATTTTTGCGGATTTTTCTTAACTTATGCGATTTTTCAAAATTTTCTTTAAGCTATGTATCTTTTTTATTAAATGATATGATTTTTATAGGCTAATGGTGTCTTCCCTTTTTCAATTGAAGATGGTGATCTCTCGGTTATAACAGACATTTTTGCAGATTTTTCTGAGCACGAGGCTATTTCTAAATTTTCGAGAAGATACATATCTTTTATTAAATGATATGATTTAATGGCCTAATTTTGTCTTCTCGTCTCCCGGATCCAATGGACATTTTTGCAGATTTTCTGAGCTCGCGGGTTTTCTACATTTTCTGGAAGATATATATCTTTTTATTACATGATATGATTTAATGACCAAATTTTGTCGTCACTTATTTTCCAGTTGAATATGGCAATCTCCTGGTTCCAACTGACAATTTTGTGGATTTTTCTGAACTCGGGGCTATTTTCCGCATTTTATTGAAGATATGTATCTTTTTATTAAATGATATGATTTTTGTAGCCTAATTTTGCCTTCTCTTATTTTTCAGTTGAAGATGGCAAAATCCCAGTTCTAATGGAAATTTTTGCGAATATTTCTGTGCTTGGGACTATTTTCGACATTTTCTGTAAGATAAGGATCTTTTTATTAAATGATAAGATTTTTCTATCCTAATTTTTTCTGCTCTAATTTTTCAGTTAAAGATGGCGATCTCCCGGTTCCAATGGACATTTTTGCATATTTTTATGACTTCTGGGCTATTTTCTGCATTTTATTAAGGATATATATCTTTTATTAAATTATATGCTTTTTATAGCCTAAATTTGTCTTTTTTTATTTTTCAATTGAAGATGGCAGTCTCCCAGTTCCAACGAACATTTTTGTGGATTTTTCTAACCTCGGTGAGATTTTCTAAATTTTTTGTAAGATATTGATCGTTTTAATAAATAATATGATATTTTGGCCTAATTTTGTCTTCTCTTATTTTTCAGTGACGATGACGATCTCCAGTTCCAACAGATATTTTTGTAGATTTTTCTGAGCTCGGTTTATTTTCTGCATTTTCTGGAAGATATGGATCTTTCTATTAAATGATATTATTTTTGGCCCAATTTTGTCTTCTCTTATTTTTATGTTGAAGATGGTGATCTACCTATTCAAAAGGACATTGTTGCGGATTATTCTGTGCTCGGATCTATTTTCTATATTTTATTGAAGATATGGATCTTTTTATTAAATGATATGATTTTTCGCCTAATTTTGTCTTTTTTATTTTTCAGTTGAAGATGGCATTCTTCTGGTTCCAACAGATATTTTTGTAGATTTTTCTGAGCTCGAAACTATTTTTCTACATTTTGGAAACTTATGGATCTTTTTATTAAATAATATGATTTTTTTGGCCTAGTTTTGTATTTTTCTTATTTTTTTAGTTGAAAATGGCGATCTCCCGGTTCCAACGGACATTTGTGCGGATTTTTCTGAGCTCCGAGCTATTTTCTACATTTTTTATAAGTGATGAATCTTTATATTAATTGATATGATTTTTATAGTAATTTTTCTATTCTGTTATTTTTTCAGTTGAAAATGGCGATCTCCCGTGTCCAACGGACATTTATGCAGACTTTTTAGAGCTCGGGGGCATATTTTATATATTTTCAAGAAGTTATGGATCTTTTTATTAAATGAATTAATTTTTTTGGCCTAGTATTGTCTTCTCTTATTTTTCAGTTGAAGATGTCGATCTCCCGTTTCTAACTGACATTTTTGTATATTTTTCTTAGCTCGAAACTATTTTCAAAAGTTCATTGAAGATATGGATCTTTTTATTAAATGATATGATTTTTACTGACTAAGTTTGTCATCTCATATTTTTTAATTGAATATGTCGACCTCCAGTTCTAACTGATATTTTGCGGATTTCTGACCTCGAGGCTATTTTTTAAATTTTTGGAAGATATAGATTTTTATTAAATGATTTGATTTTTGGCCTACTTTTGTTCTCTTATTTTTTTTAGTTGAAGACGGCTATATCCTGGTTCCAACAGACATTTAGGGGATTTTTCTGAGCTCCGGGCAATTTTGTACAGTTTCTGTAAGATTTGAATCTTTATTTAAATGATATAATTTTTATAACCTAATTTTTTCTTCTCTTATTTTTCAGTTGAAGATGGCAATCTCCCGATTCTAACGGATATTTTTGCGGATTTTTTGGAGATCGGTGCTATTTTTCTACATTTTTGGGAAGTTATGGATATTTTTTATCAAATGATATGATATTTGGACAAATTGTGTCTTCTCTTATTTTTAAGTTGAAGATGGCGATCTCCCGGTTCTAACAGATATTTTTGCAGATTATTCCGACCTCGGGTCTATTTTCTAAATTTTCTTGAAGATATGGATCTTTTTATTAAAGTATATTATTTTTTGGCATAAGTTTGTCTTCTCTTATTTTTCAATTGAAGATGGCGATCTCCCGGTTCCAACTGACATTTTTGCATAGTTTTATGAGCTCGGTGCTATTTTCTACATTTTATGGAAGATATGGATCTTTTATTATATGATTTTTATAGACTACATTTCTCTTCTATTATTTTTTCAGTTAACCAGTTCCAATGCTCAATTTTGCAGATTTTTCTTAGCTTGGGGCAATTTTTCTACATTTTCTGGAAAATAAGTATCTTTTTATTAAATGTGATGATTTTTGGCCTAATTTTGTCTTCACTTTTTTCAGTTGAATATGGTGATCTCTCAGTTACAACAGACATTTGTGTGGATATGTTTAAGTTACGAGCTATTTTCTACATTTTCTGTAAGAGGAATCTTTATATTAAAAAGATATGATTTTGATAGCCTAATTTTAGCTTTTCTTATTTTTTTCAGTTGAAAATGGCGATCTCCTGGTTCCAACGACCATTTTTTGCAGATTTTTC